>JAYMTF010000006.1:0-88594 GCA_036897485.1 Pelargonium nanum
ATATATACATTTGGCAGTCCAAATTAATAAATTCGGCCGGAAAATACAAACCCACAAAACTTCACCACATTTCTAGTCCTAATAGGATTAGGGTTTGGGTATAATGTATATATATTTACTTTTTATATTTTGATTATTAAATTGGAAAAATAATATAGTTCCTTAGAATTGTTATTGCTCTCATCTTTCTTTTGTTTTCTTCTCATAATCGTGTAATGTCAATAATAAAATATTATACTAAATTTAGTAGGCTTCGATTACTAATTTTTAATTGAAATTTAGAATAAATATGAGATATTAATTTATAATTATTGCATTTATTTAACTTTTTTTTATGATGTCATATTTTAAATTAAAAGAAGACTATTTCCTCAAATAAGTTAAATAACACGGTATAGATGTTATTTCAATTTTTTGTTGTTTATGATTGTGATAGACATTGATTATGGAAGATATTTGATAAATATTGGATACCAAATGTTTCCTATAGGTTAAGAAAGAAAATAAAGATGATGGTGATGGTCACTCTTTTTGACAAATAGCTTGCAACTGCTAAGGATGAGGTTGGGCTTTCTCCATTGAAGTGAGTGTGGAATCGACTACACATGCACTCACTCTGGTTGCACGTAAGAGCGTCTCTGAGTCAACTTACGCACATTTTGAAAAAAAACGTACACAATTTTGAAAGTATCGTGCATGTTATTGCAGAGCGTTTGAGAAAGAATCCGTTTATATGTCGATGTTGTCATGCAGATGCACTGACTTCTGACGTACGGTAAATTTGTCTCTAAGTCACTATGTGCACATCTTGAGTATTTTTTCACGATTTTGAGAGTGCATCGTGCACATTGATCTTGTGCATTATGAAAACACTATTGAATGTTTACCTCAAAATTTGAATATAACGAGTTGCACAACCATTTATATGCTTGTTTTAATATCTTGACCGCTATAGTCATGTCACAAGTTATCAATCCTCTCGGTTTCTACAAATGACTAAGTTCAACATGTTAATCGAATTAGAGACGTTAGTGTCAAGTATCTCACTTCTAAACAAAAGAAAAAGAACAAACAGTGTGTTGGTAGTAAGAAAATGTCACATGAACAATGTTATCCTTATTGAGAAATAGTACTCGTGAATTGACATGTAATACTAAAATTTTAATGTACAACATGGACTGAAGACCAACACTTTGCGGATTGAACACTTGATTTTCGTTTCCAAAATCTCGAATTCGAGTTCTAAGTGATGTAATATGAACTGAAAGAGTTTGGTAAACAAACCACATGCCAAAATGACCCACCAATCTGACCCATCACAACCTCAAGCTTGAAGCTAATCAATCCCTCTGCAAATCTACTCTTGCCTTTATTTTTTCTCCATGTTTTGTCTATTTTTTTGGGTCCCAAACTAACCCAACTCCATCAAAACTCAATAAATTTAGAATTCTACCCTTTCGGGGACCATAGTGGACTTTTAGTGATGCAAAAATTATATAATCGAACAAAAGTAACTAGATTTTTTAATTAGATTGTAATTTTAGAGCAGATAATGACAACATATATCGAGAAGATGCGATGTGTATTAATTTCAGACCGATTTTAAATTTATTAACCGAATTTTTCCACATTATTGTATCGTCAATTTTTACTATTTAATATTTATGTATCATTCCAACTAATTAAGCACTAATTGCTTCGCCGACACTTTAAACGTAAACAAGACAACTATAATGACAATTTTTAATTGCGTGCGACATAATTAAAGAATGATATTGACTACGATAAAACATAAAAGATTAGTTAGATTTTGATGATTATGATTAAACAATTTGATTAAGAAATAAGGCTAATATGCTAGATGTTGACATACCTACCAAGATTCAAGTGTTTAGTACCGTACACATCCACATTGTAGATAAGATCATAATAAAATAATTTTTAGTATTGAGTTTAAATTCATATTTTAGATCCTAGTTGCCCAAATAAGGTGAGGGGATTCCATTTCATGTGCTTATAAGCATGAAAAATACATCGGTCAGGAACCATATATGCTTCAAATTAGAGCTGATAATTCGAGTTCTTTTGTCGTGTGAATTTTGGGTTTTACGAGTAAAATTTGTAAGTGTCTAACCCAAATTTTCTTATGGAAAATCCGATCCGGTCTGTAAAAATGCGTGATGCATGAGTTGAAACACTTTTGAACTCATTTACTAATGTTTTGAATTGAATTGAAACTTGATCGGTTTAAGTGAAACGGACCAACGAACATGACCACCGCCTTTTGCCAAGTGCCTAAACTAAAATTTTGCATTCCAAAAGTTGTTTTGACCATTTTTCTGTGTCAGGTTATCTTATTTCACGTCAAAGTTTGGAATAAAAGTTGTATATGGTCTGTGGGACAACAAAATAAACGAAATTACGAAATTGCCCGAGTTATGTAACACAGTCTTGAAATTGCCCATAACGATACATGTCATAGCCAAAGTTCATGTCTTTTAATCTCATGCCCGTTTTGAGCACGTGAACCTGAGACTCAATTTCCTCTAAACTCTCTCCGCCGCAACTTGCATAGTGTTTTTTCGAATACCTAACTAATTGGAGACTTTTTAGACCTAATATCCTAAAGACCAAAAAAGAGAGTATGAGAATAAAATGTGGTGATACAATAAAGTTTATGAGAATAAGCTGTCAAAAAGCCAAAGCCAACAGAAAATGCTACAAAACTAAAGCATTTGTCTGGAAATCACTTTAGAGGAAGCCAAAAGCTAAGGTTTTTACATACTACTTTTAAGTTGTTTTTTTCTTTTCATGTCAAACCAACAGACACAGTGTATTAAATTACTTCTAATCTGATTTTCATGTAATCTCTTCCTTAAACTTATCTGTAATTCTATTTGAAAAAATTAAGCATTGCATTAGAAGAACAAGTAACCCTCAAATTTTAATGAATTTTGATTTTATTGCATTTGAAAATTTAAAACTCAAGCTTTTGTGATTTTACCTGATTCGTATTGAATTAAACTAAGTGATTCACGCTAAAAATAATAATTTGTATGCGATTGTATAACAATTTTTTCCTGAACAATCCTCCTCATACCGAAAGAAGTTGTGTTAATTTTTGTATAAAATTCAAATATCTAAAAATTGTTTGTTTAACCATTTTTGATTTAATTCTCATGAAAATAAGAATTCTAGGGTACTTTCAATTACTAGAGTTTAGAGCTAAAAATTTGGACTTGAGCTAGTAAGCACATGTTTCGTTCCACATTTTTGTGAATTCGGTTCACAGAAAATACAACTGACCAGTTTTTTTTTTGTCGGATAATTCCTGCATGATCTCGCACCTTCTACATGCAAAAACCGAACCCCAAACAAAACCCAACATCTTTCGAGCTAAAATTCAAACTAAAATTCAAATTATCAGCTCTATCAATTACTTCAATCAAAAAATTAAACAAACGACTCCTACCAAACAACCACTTCATTATTAGTATAGAAAGCAAAAACTCTCACTAAAGACATAAACGAAATGGATCATGACAATCACTCTGCACTTTGCGCTCCCAATGAAGTGTTATGTTGTAAAACGACATTTTGTTACTACTTTATTTAACTGAATCTCATTCCGTAACTTTTTAGCTGAGATTGTTACATGATTTGACCTAATAACATAAGTTTTTGGATTATACAACACATACAAACTTAGATGTCATAAGATAGAGGTATGAGAAAAATGTGAGAGGAAAAGAAAACAATGATTAGGCCAAAAATGGCCAAAATAGCAAAAAGAGAAGAGGACATGAAGAAGAGAAAAAGACCACATGGTCATGGTCAGTGTCTCTATGTATTTTTCACAATGATCAATGTGCACTCACATGTCATCTTCAAAAAAGCCTGACCCAACCCTAAACCCAAAACTCCTTTGCCCACCAATTCATTTGCTTAATTATTTTATTAATTTAATTTAATTTAATTTATGTTTATATAGTACAAAATGCAAGTTGGTGCTAATTGTCTCATTACACATTAAAAACAAGACAAGGTTGGTGATCTCTCACTGATATTGTCTCATAAAACACAAGACATCTTCTGAAGAATAAGAGAGAGACCAATGAGTTTGGCTCTATTTAGGTTTGATCTTGGATTTTATTACAAATTAACCTCAAGGTGTAATCATTTTTTAGTAGTGAATAAAATATACTTAGTAAGTTTATTTCATGTGTCAACGACATCATTATTCGTCTTATAATCAACAATTTGATTCATATTTCGATTAATTTATGTTAGCAGGGATTGATCAATAGTAATCTCTATAAAAAAATTACATATATTAATCGATAAAAGTTGGTAAGATGTAATAAACACATGCTCTATTTCAACTTTGCACTTTTTATTTAAAATAGTATATTTTCTTTGAGAGCATAAATTGAATATGGGCGGTGACTCAGCGTCCACAAATTTATTGTGGTAGTAAAGAATTAATTTGTGCGATTTAGGATTAAGCTAAATCAAACGACTAAAAATATGACATGTCATTAATACATGTATGCATGAGCACAAATCAAGTACATGTATGCATCGGTGATGTGTGATAGTCATATGTTTATATGCATGAGCACAAATCAAGTACTATGTATGCATCGTTCGAAACCAGATCAGACCTAAAATAGGGATTTTTGGATAGAGAAATGACTAGACCGAATTTATGAAGAAAAAAATACTTAAAATGAATTAAATTCACAATAATGAAGTATATTAATTATACCAAACATGATAAATAGAATTAACACACCTCAAAATGAATGATCTTTTTTTTTCCGACTTCTCCAAGCCTCAGACAACACAGTCAAGACAACGACAAATTTTCTGTCTCAGTAAAGGCGGAGCAACACTTAAGAACTCAACAGAAAGTCACAGCGAAACGAGCCGGTTATTATTACCATAGCTATTTTCATTGTTTCACTCTTTTGGACCGAAACCGAGAACTGGTCTGGTCCGGTTGGATCCGAAAACCGGTCCGGAAACAAGTGTGCATACCCTTAAAGAGAAGGACAAAGAGAGAGCAAGGGGTGGTGGTGACTAATGAGACCTCCGCTCCTTGCGGTCGGGCCCTTAACGGGTGGGTCAGAAGTGTCGTGTCCGTATCCGGCACGTGTCAGAGAGTCCTTCCTTGCTAGCTACCCATCCCATATTGCATTGCTTCCATGCCCAATCCCCTTTACTCTCAACCCACATTCCTTGTTTCTTGTCCTCTTTCTTTGCCCAACCTTCTCTTTACATTTTCTTTTATGATAAAAAAAAAAACACAATTAATACATGTCGCTAACAATTTGCGACGGGATAGACACAAAATAGAGTGTTCGTCGAAGAATAATCGACGGATACAACGGTTGTTATTCAGTGACGATAAATTGCAATCACCGCTAATCGACGGTGAAATGTTGTGATTGATTTTTCTGTTTTCACCGCGATTGTTTTCTCCATCGCATATCTATGTTGTACCATGAAATTTATTGAAACTCCAATACAAGATAAGTAGAAACGTTGTGCATGAACCATATCTAAAACGATTATGAGTGTGTCGTGAGAGGAACATTGCAGTGTGAAGTTAAAGTTTGATTTGAAGCTATTAGTTTTAGTTTTTAGCAACTTGATCATCCACAAACGGTAAAGATAGTTTAAAGTTGGTCTCAACTGTAATATATATGACACTGGTATTAACTAGATCGGGTTATGAAGAATCACAACATATGATAAAGTTTTCATTATCCGGTTTTAACATAATTAGTCTTTAACTCAAAATCGCATTAAATAGGATAACATATACTACTATTTGATCTAGGATCTCATATATGCTAATGGTTTCACTATGCACCCAAAATTAAAATATAGAAAATTTTGGGTAAAAATATAAGAATGTGTTTTTGTAACAAATCTCAACTTGGTGAGACCATTAATAGTATTGTTCATGAGGAGTCCATTTGATGGGTTGGTGGTGCCCTCCACTTTGAAGATATGACAATGTCACCATGATGTGTCTTAACACAACCAAATATCAATCCACCTCCATTTCCTATTTGATTTGAATGTTTATGGTTTGTGATGTGGGCTTCCTCTTTGGGGCATCTTGGGTGGAACCAATTTGCCCCCACTTTTTTGCATTTTCACACTCCAAATACTATTTGCTTTTGGATGGAATAGTATTGAGCTACTAAATTGTAGTACTTCATGTTCATGGTGTTATTTGACTCATTTCATGATTTATTTATATATATAAAAACAGTATTGTTTCATAAAATTCATATCCATAATCATATCGAGTAGATAAAAGCGATAGTTTTAAAAATAGATTTAATTCATATTAAATAGTCATAAAAATAGCCCACAATATAAAATTGTGTGAAAAATATGTAACTTTTAGTTAATTTTATCAATTTCAAGGAATTAATGAGAAAAAAAAACGGAAAAAGTAATAGAGATATTATAATTGTAATTAAATTGAATAAGAGTAAAGTTTCTTTTTTGAAGGGACCATTTGTCAAACCTAATGTACATCATGATTCATTAATCAAATTCCATGGACCATGTGTGACAAGAGAACTATTGAAAAAAGATTAAGTGTCACATTTTTTCTTCACAAATGTGATATTTTAGTTCTTAAAGAAAATAATTTGGACAAGATTATTGGCAGAGTGGGTCCAATCCAAGAAAAATGTTTGATAAATTTGCTTTATTCCAAGCTCAAGATTGTGATTTGTGAGTGCATTTTGTAATGTCAATCATCACAAAGGGCATGAACCATTGCTTTATTCCTAGTACTAAGAAGACTCAATTGTCACTTTTTTTTTTTCTCAAATACAAAGATTTCTCTTTAGCTATTTTCATGATAATTTTTTTTAGTGCATTCTAAATATTTTACATGATTTTCAAACCAATGATTAATAATAACTTGTTGGTTTTGACACACACTTTACCCCCCCTTTTATAAAAAAAAAACAAAAACAAATTATCTTTTTCAATTAAATGATACAATTCATTTCAACCTCACCCATACTATAGGTTGCATCCCCATCCTTTCACATTAAATACAATAATTTACACATTATTCAAGTGATTTTTATTATTATAATATAGTCACATTTAATAATAAAAAATGAAAACTATAAGTAAAGTAATTTAGTTATTTTTATTAAACATCCGGTTTAACTTAAATTAAGTTGTAGATCACGCCTATTCATTTAAGAAAACCTATTCTTTCAAATTAAATGCAAAAATATTCAAGTAATAGTCATATTTATGGAACTAAAATTAAAAATTAAAATTAAATTAAATTTATAGGAAAAATCATTTAACTATTATTTTTTTGTTTAATATAGATTGAGTTGGAAAGGGACACAAGGGTGAGATGAATCCATAAGAACTCGAAGTATGATCATCAAATTTTAGGGTTCATGTTCATGTTCAATGATTCCTAAAAATTTGCAAACTAGGTCGGACTATCTCACAAATTTTTCATGTAAAACTCAAACTCCATCCTCAACACGCAACTTGCTCAAGTCCGCATCTCTTTCGAAACGAGCTCTCTTAAATCTTTCCAACCTAAATCTAAAAAGAAAACACGACGTAACCCAACCTGAAATCAGAATTGCTATCTCTATATGAGGTGCTACGCTTTCTTGGTCTCAAACTTGATAAGTAAAATTAAATTGTCACAACTCTCCTAATTGATCCACTCATCCACACAATTACTCTATTAATGGCATTTTTTTTATTAACTATATAATCCATGGTAAAAAAATGTCTATTTTTCACTTCTGCCCAATTTTATTTTATTTTTTATTTTTGTTTAGTTTTCATGATTGTGAACTTGGACAATCCATGTTCTGTAAAACACAAAAAAGGACAGTGAATAGTGGTAACATGGAGACAAACACAAGTTTTTGTCCCACATAAATGTCTCCTTCCTTGCCATTCTCCCCAAAACCCATACCCTTTTTGGTAATTTCACACCTCACCCCCATACCCATCTCTCCTCTCTCAAGCCCCTATATACTTCAGCTCCCTCTCCTCCCAAGAAAAAAAAAACAGAGCACCTTCCAAGAAACAGAGCAAAAATTCAAGAAACAGAGCACCAATCAAGAAACAGAGCATCTCCAATTCGGATCCTCCATGGGTTTTCCGGTGGGTTACACGGAGCTCCTCCTCCCGAAACTGCTCCTCCACACGCTCTCCGTTCTGGGTTTCATCAGAAAGCTCATCTCCACCGTGTTTCGCTACCTGGGTCTCGCCGATTTCCTCGAACCCGACATTGCCTGGTCGGACCACCACCACCATCCCGACCCGGCGACCCGAATACCCGAATTCCACTCCGTCTCCGCCGTGCTCATCCGCGAAATCCTGCCGGTGGTCAAGTTCTCGGAGCTGGTGGACCCGCCGGAGAGCTGCGCCGTGTGTTTGTACGAGTTCGAAGGCGACGATGAGATCCGACGGCTCACGAATTGCCGACACATTTTCCACCGGAGCTGTCTGGACCGTTGGATGGGTTACGATCAGAAGACGTGTCCGCTTTGCCGGACACCGTTTATTCCGGACGATATGCAAGAACAGTTCAATGAGAGGCTCTGGGCAGCCTCCGGGATCCCCGAATTTTACGGAGATTACTCGCAGGTTTCGGGTTTATAAAATTAGATTTTTCTCGGAAAATTGGATTTTCTCGGGTAAGGGGGAGAAAACGGAATCTGGGTTTTGATTTTGTGTATATATACGAAAAAAATTTGATGAGAGAAAAAAAATTTACTTGGATGATATGTTTATTTGTATAGTTTCTTTTTCTGGGTTCATTGAATTATGGATTTGGATTATAAATTTGGATTTATTATTTTATTTTATTTTCATGTTATGGTTGAAGAAAATTATGGGAATTTTCATTTTTTTTTTCTTCAAGATTGCAGAGATGAAAAATTGAGATTCCATGTCTGTGGGATGAGACCTTAGGACTGAACCTTAAAAACGAGATGATGTATACAAGAATTGAGGAATCTTTGTTCAATTCTGCAAATTTTTGGTTTATGGGATTTTGAAGTTTCTTTTTTGATGAAAAAGTTGGTTAGGCTAGAATTTCTTGGTTCATGGCAGAGGAGCCATGTGTTTGGAATAAGTGTTTTTTATCTGCAGTGGAGATGACAATTTGGCCTTCAGATCGGTTTTGTTTGGGTTTAGATTGACAAAAAATAAAATTAATTTTAATACAAAAGACGTTCAGATTAGATCATATTGAAATTTAAGTTTTAGTGTAAAATTGTCAAATTGTCTTATTTTTGTAGGATAAATCTGTGATCTCATTCGACCCAAAAATTTATTAAATTGAATAAGATCAATTATACAAGTCGAATGATATTTCAAATGTTCACGGGTTTAAATCCAAATTAATGTGATTGAGAAAAAAATTTATAACCTAAAACCAGCTCCACGAATTTGGTGCAGTTGACATGACATCAATACATAATTCAGGAGGAGCAAGAGAGAACAAACTCTCTACATTAACATTCGTGACTCACCTTCAAAAAAAAAAAAAAACATTCGTGACTCAAAATACCCTTGTACTCGAAATGTTTTGCCAATAACACTCTTTCACTTCATGTCTCAAATAGGTACATGGTTTGAATCGTTATTGTCAGCATCAATTCAATCGTTATTTTGTATGTTTTTCTTGTACAACGTCAATTTATCCATCTCTATGTCGGTACAAATTGATTAGATCAATCATTTTTTTAGAGTGAAGAGAAACTTTCATTAATAAGCATAAGTACAAAAGGAGCTATACAACAATAATTTTGATACACCAATTTTACTAAAAAGAAGTTAATCTATAGACTTGATCTATAAATGTCCGCATTACAAGATGTACAATTACAATCAACAAAAATGTTAATTCAAGTTCCTATTGTTAAAACGTAGTAAATTATAGTAGTATGTCCCTTACCAAATTTGTCTAAAAAGTAATTTGGATTATCCAATTGGTTGATAGTTATAAAAATGCATAAATGTAAAGTATCATATCTAAATTCGACTTAATTACTATGTCAAATACAATAATATGGATATTCAATTAATTGATGAAGAAGAAGATGGGTCTTGAATTTGTTCATGAAAATCATTTTCATTAAAAGTTGATAGAATAGAGATTAATTTATGCACTTGAATTTGGATTAATTTTGCTTGTCAAATTAAATAATTGTTATTGAATATCATTTGTTTTCATAGTCAAAGAAAAAATACTAAGACATAGAATTTATTTCAACATTTTTGTATTCAAAATATTTCAATATTTAGCCGGACACATCAAGAACATGTAACCAAGTCTTTGAAGTTCCTTGGACTGTGAACTACATGGCTGCTTTGAGAATTCATAATATATATATATATATATATATATATATATAATTTAAATCATGTTATTTTCTCTTACACACCATCAAATCAATTATATCTCGTAAACATATTATCTATAAACCCAAAAATTGTGCGAGCATGGCAATTGGTGGATCCTAATTTTTTATAATGTCTCAAGTTCAGTGGTACCTTAACTATCCTAAATAATTTTCGGCTTATAAAATATATATAATGTCACAAATAAGATTATTTCTCGGAATAAAATATTAATTTGTAGTATAATAAAAAAAGATTATTAATAAATTAGAAGTCAAATTTATAAGAATATTCATTATCATCCTTGCATGCCCCAGCTAGCTATATTCTTTGAGGGTGGCAAAGACAATTTTGTGAGCTCTTATTTTTTTATATTAACAAAATTATTAATTCATTAATTGAACTTAATTAAAATTAAATACCTAATCCTTCTAGATAAGAGTTTCATAATTTTTTGTTTTATGTGCTTTCTTTTTCTTTCAATGCTGTCCCACAAAACCATACCTCATTTAAAACAGAAAAGAAAAGAAAAAACAGTGTATGAAATTGTCTTCATCACATTATAAAAATGAAAATAAAATGTGGTTTGATGAAGTATTTTCTTTTTTTAAAAGACCATAAATTTATTGAAATTTGGCTTTTTAAGGACATGGTCAAAGAAAACATTCTCAAACATATTTTTATTGTTATAAAATTATAATATATTGTTATCAATACCTATCAAGAATATTGATGATTTGCCTTCCATGGCAAATCATGTGCAAAACAAAAGTAGAGCTATCTTAATGGCAAGTGTCACCAAAGGATAAAAAGGTAAAATAGTTTGGTATTCAAATATATTGTTGTTATTGCAAAATTTAATATATATACTATCAATACCTATCAAGAATTTTGTTGATTTGCCTTCAATGGCAATTCACATACAAAACAAAAAAAGGTACAGCTACTCTAATGGCAAAGGCACTAAAGGGTAATAGGTATTGGTAAAATGAGTAGTTACAAAAAAATCAGTTATGTTCGATAAATTTAGGTGTGTTGTGACTTGTGAACTCGATAAAAAGTACAGATATATGGGACAAGATCATGACCGGAAAGTTATATACGATCTCAATATGTTAGATCAAGTTTAAACAACTACTAATTTACTCGAAGAAGAGAATAAATGATAATATTAACTGTACGCGATATAAATGTGAGATCGAAACAAAGATAAGGGTTCATGTCCAAGTTCAAATTGTAGTACTTTGTAATCACATATGAAAAGAAAAATCACACAAACTGTACTCAACTGGCCTCCCAGCCCAAACAAAACCCAAGATGCACCAAACATATGTAGATCTGTGACATAAGATAAGACTCACATGGACCAAGAGCCAACGCGTGGAAAGAATCACCGGGCGTAGCCAGAAGGTGGGTAGCCGGGAGGAGGATAGCCAGCTGGTGGGTAGCCTTGAGCTTGAGGAGCGGGAGCGGGAGCGGGCGGGTAACCGTAGGGCTGTCCATATGCTGGAGGGTATCCGACTGCTGGTGGAACTTGCAGGTCAATGCGTGACATATTCTGAGGAGGAGGCACGGCCATTGGTTGTGGCCCAAACTTTCCATCTCGTTTGTCCATTTCGACTTTGTGTTGTGTCTGCAAGTAGATCCAGTATAGGTAGTGTTAGTCAATAAATTTTCATTTTTCGTGAAAAATGAAGCTTCCCTTTGGATGTGTTAGGTAGTTTTTATCTTACCTGCATACACGCACACACCCTGCAAAAAATGAAATCAACCTCTAATCAGTATAATGTTTTGAATTAGCTTAAAATGAAGAGAACTAAAAGGAAAGAAGATAAAAAAGACTTACGTGCAATACACCATATCAGACAAACAAGAGAGCAATTGAGAAGCCTCCTGAATTTCATCGCTTCCAACAATCATTGCAACTATGGAAAATATGCACGCTATTTGTTGCAGACAGAACATGAAGCCCTGGTGTCAAAAAAGGCAACATATGTAAGCACATGTAAAGGAGTACGTTTGTTTAGTACACAAGGTGTACATGTACACATACAGATAGATAAATTTATACATAGACGAAGAGATGAGAGAGAGAGAGAGAGAGAGTACAATTATGCAGTTATCGCATTGTGTTGTTTGAATGTTGAATTCATCTTGCAAGAGAAAACGGGTCGAGGCCACCGAATTTCCGAAGCAGAGGAAAACCTGGACAAACATTTAACAATTAGATTATCACTAATCAGGAAATGAAGAAGCACAGCACCAGCTGTGACGGTATGTTAAGATTATTTTAAAGAGCAAACAGACGAAATAAGATTGTGAACGTAGTTCACTTCAACAAAATTTATTCTTCCCATCCTTCCGAAGAAAAAAGTGAGAAGACCAAATGGAATGCTTACATTACTGCATTTTTATTTAACGCTTAAAATGCTAACTAAACAGGTCTAAGTGTTGATCGTTATAGTTGTTAGTTCTCTATTTTGACAAAGAAAAGTGAGAAAAATGCAAGAGGAAACTGGTCCGTGCACAATTGAACTCCAAGCTCAGTATGTCTAGAGGAGCAGGATGCATGCTCCTAACACATAGAGCATTGATTAGAATTGATTAGACCCAATATAGTTCCTCAAAATCTAGCTTAGGGATGAGGATATAGGACGGGATTGAATCAGAGGCCAGACACATGATAAATAAGGCACTAGGTATGCGGCAGGTGTTGGCGGAAAGTGATAATCAAGCATTGATTGGAGTGCTCTCTAGTGAGAAAGAACCGGAAAAATCAGTTCAACAACATTTCGCTACCCAGTACATGTAGAGCAGTGGTCTACCTAGAGGCTACAGAAACTGGGCATTTTGTTGAATGGCATTGAGCGAAAATAGCATGGATATATAGGAGTTTGGTTGGTTTATCTTAGCTGATTCTGTAGAGGTTAAGGAGCAGCTCCCTCTTGGGATAGGACAAAATTGTTTTGTCTCAGGAATTCACATTTGCTGTCCCTTACTTAGATGTAATTGGATTTTGCCAATACCAGAACAAGAGGAATTTAATCAGTAAGTTAGACCCAATTCCTCTTATCAGCTTAAGAAAGCTGAGACCAAAGTCAACCCTCTGGCCTACTTCCCTTTCCATTGTTGTCTTTATAATGCTAAAAAAATGGATTCAAAGCCTTTCAAAGGTGCAATTAAGGCAACCCATAGTAGGGCATCTCACCACTTCCATTATAATATGTTCATAGACAATAAAAGCTAATTACCAATAAAACAAGAACAAATACATGTATAACCAAATTAAAGTTCTAACCTCAGTGGCAAGGCAAAATTCAGGGCATTTACTTTCTCCACACCTGCCACTACAGGGCATATAACCAGCACAGCAGACATACCTATGAAAAGCAAGAGGATACTATGTCATGCCAGAAGATCAAATAGTACATCAAACTTTTAAGAGGATCTAAGAGCACAAATTACCTCGACATGTCATTGTAAAGAGCTCTTTTGCGGAGCAAGTACGATGCACATGGTCCACTGAATGAAACAAATATACATCAGTCTTGTAAGGTTAATAAATTTCCTTCCTTACAGAAGAGAGGCCAGGAGAATAATAACAAAAAAGTAGAAGAATGAAACAATAGAGGTAAAAACCTCAAAGAATAGCATACTTTCTGATCACAACTTGCCAGGGATGATTAAAGCACAAAAATCAAGATGAGCAAGTTCTTGATTATCTTATTCAACACATTTTACATTCCTACAATCCTACCACACATGGAAATAAACTATGGATTCTGAAATATTTTCCAAGAGTTTAAGATTAAAATAAACAAAGTTGGTTTGGAAATATTTTTCAGATTGTCAACACGCAAGTAACAAACACATCATAACAATGGCTTATTGCCCCAAAGAGTCAACACACGAGCAACATATAATATACAACAGATGGAACCCTCCAAGAGGTTCAAATTTTTAGGGTAATATAACTTGGTTAGACAAAACAAAACAAAAAAATTGTACTAATCTCCCTACTCCCTTACTCCAACGAAGGCAATAAAACGATATTTCAACTTTCAAAAAATGACTTTGACAGCAAAACTTACTGATTCTCTAAAATTCCATTGGCAACATTGGATGTTTTTATCCCAACCTTCTATGTATTCAATGATCAATTGCCCTAAATCTGCCTTACTTGATACTTTGCGTACACTAGTGAGGCCAATTCAGTATTTCTTAGCTAAAGATTCAACTCCACATATGTCTAACTATCATAGAAGCACTCATCAACTCAAGTTAAGAACAGAAATAATAACATGATTTTGTGAGAGTATTATATTTTTAGAGTCCACTAATGCGTTCAGAAGAAAGCACAAGAGCAACATTACCACACTTAGTAACCAATCCAGGGTTTTTGAGAAGAATATACCAGAATATTGAGTTCCAGGCTTAATCTTTGAAATTGTTAGTTCAAAAATGATAAGGGTTACATCTACGCAATTCAAGCCTACGATTTAAGTCAGATCATCATGCAGCAGTTTATCATCTTGACCTAATTTGAAATGTCAATTGGCCATGTCATACAACACTAGATTGAATGTAAGTCTTTAATTGAGCAAAGTAACCTCTAAGTTTTGCATATCTACTTAGAAATTTCCACAAATGTAAGAGCTACAGAAACAATATTCCATGATTTCCATCTAACATTCATTTCATCAAACTGAAAAAACAACATATCATCCCATTCCCAACAAGAACACAAAAAAATTCAGTCAACTTAAATCTAGTCTAAGTGCTAATCCAGTCATATAACACTAGAGTGAATGTAAGTCTTTAATTGAACAAAATAGCAAATACAAATTTCATAAACTCCTTAAACTTCGCATAACTAGTAAGATATCCCAATAAAAGAAAGAAGTACAGAAACAAAATTCCTTTTAGCATTCATTCCATGGAACTGAAAAACAGCTCATCCAATTCCCAACAACAACATGAACATTTTCAGAGTCAACGCAAGTCTAGTCTCAGTGCAAATAAAGTCAACCAACCAGCATTCAACATTCTGACGAACATCCAAGGTTTAATCACACAAACAAACACAAAAAATTCACATAAACAGCAAAAAAGGCGAATCAGATCAGAAAACAAGAGCATCAAAACACACACACTACCAGATCGGAATTCGGAAACACTCACCACCAAAACGCGAAGCAGCAATCTGCACAGAAACAAAAAACACAGCGAGTCAGAGACGAATTACACATAGAAGTATAGAGCGAGCTAGCAAGAGAAGAAAATTTTAGATTTACATGGAGTATCGGCCTGAATGGTGCTCTTGAGATCGGTGTGCCAGAAATTGCGGTAGTTCTGGCGGAGCTGCATCTTGTCGAGATTCGCCTGCGACGCCATGGCCGTACGGTTTGGTTGAATCGGGAAAAAGAGCTCAGACGCAGGCTTCGGAGACGACGACTGTGAGAGATCTGAACAGGAGAAAGAGAGAGCGACTAGTAAAAAAGGTGATGGGATTTAGCTTAAGGCGGCAATTTCTAGAACTTCCATTTCCCGAAAACAACGGGCACGACGAATTGGGCTTCCAGACCAGAAGAGAAGACCATTTTGAAACTTCGGAGAAGATGACATGACACGCTGAACATGCCCTTTTTGGACCCTTATTTACGCCAGGATAAAACTGTCCAAATTGAGATGTCAATTTGAACCCGAATCTGCTAGCATTTAAAACTCGATTGATTCCTTTTACGAATATCAATTAGAGATTACAAATTTAGAGTTGGATCGTGGAATCATAATCTGACCCGACAGTATTCTCAGATTTGATCGGGTCAGGCTTAGCATTTTAGGCATAAAGTACTATGAATTCTGTAGTTTGCCTAACCTGACTCAAAATTTGAAATGATTAATTTGACCTGACCAACTTCGAGTTGGGTAAAAATGGGGTCGGGTGTTAGGTACTTGTATATTAAGTCCAAATTGTCAACTATTTTTTTTTATCTCTTGTCAACTCTAGTTTGAATTGTATAAAATTAATATCAACTTGGTGTCAAAATATATATATAGGCTGTACAAACTAATTTGAATTGAATTTAATATTAATTTGAACTGCCAACTTTATTGTGACATCTAATTCATCGTAGTTTAATCTAAACGATAAACACACTTCATATAACTCATATTTACTCATAATTTAACACATTTTACCCTTATTCATATATTTAAATTGTATCTCATATTGTAAGTCAAAATTGAAGTTCACAAAATTTTGAATTGGATGCAAATAATATTAGAAATATCAAAAAAAATATCCAAACCCATATTCTATATATGTTTGCTTACCCCTTTCTAGAATTAATAAGTAAGCCACCTATCATTACCAATTTTGAAAGAACATGAAACTAACAAATTGCACAGGAACACATTAATATAGGAGATGAAACAGCAAATGAGTGAGATGATTGTCCAAGAGTAGTCTGCAGTTGGCTACACAGGCTGCGTGAGTGGGAAGAACGTTTGCGTTCGATCTCCGTTCAACACACCTCTTGGGTGAGGATGTGCTTTAACTGTGACTTACCCTCGAATGGAGATTAGTCTAAATATGGTAAAACGGCTTATAGGTGTCAACTGAAGAGTTTGCGGGCATGCTTATGAAACCCATGGTTTAGACCAGAAAAAAAAAAAGAGTTAGATGGTTCCAAGATCGCATAATATAGAGCTGGAAAGTGATTTTTCAACATCTATACATCATTTCAGGGTTTGGTTCTCTACTATACTGTACACCATTCCATTGACAAGGAAGATATACATATGCACTTCCTGTTCTATTATGCTTGAATATACAACTTTCCTTTCAAAGCCAACAATTGATTCCAAGAAAACAAAACTCCATATGAACACTGTCAGGGTCATGTGGTTGCTTGCTGTAACTTCATCAATCCCCCAAAAAATATGCACACTTTGCAGATGAATGAAACAATATATGCAGCCTTGGTACTAAAACAGACTTGCAAAACAATGTATGAGTCACTGATATGACGGTTGAAGTTGAGCGAGCTTACTAGCATTTTCTACAGCCTCCACATAATAATACAATCTCCACAGCGTCACATTATCCTGCAAAACAATAATGTCTTATACTCGCATAAAGTCAATTCAGTATTCATTCATATTCTGACCCATTATTACCGCCTTCTCCAAGTCGACATAAATCTCGTGGTGACATTTAGTTTCTGAAGGCTGCTTCTTGCTTTGGATGATTTCCACGACGCGGTCCAGATTTTTTGGTGGTAACTTCTGAATCAACTTTCGAAGCTGTTGTTTCTCACCAAGGGTCATTAGCCTAAGAATGGGAGAAAATACAATCAATTGTACGAATAGTTCCCTACAAGTCTGCAAATTTTGCATGTTTTCAGGGAAAACAAACTTGAAAAAAGCGGCATTTTGGATAATGTCAAGGCAGCATAGTTTAGAGAAACATACTTTACCTGCACTTGGTAACTACTGCATCAAGAAGTTCTTCCAGCTGCTGCTCCATGTGCTCTAGCTTTAGTAATGAACAGAGAAAAATCAACTTGGACTCTTTACACGAGTCAAAATTCAAAAGCCAGAAGATGTAAAATAGCTTGTAGAAAAGATAAGATGTCATGTTCCACAGTTCAGAGAAAGAATTTGAAACTTACAGTAGAGAAGTATTCACCCGAATATTTGTTCACCATCTCATCAACATAAATGCTATCATTATTCAGAAGGTACTGCAAATCATCGTCCACCTAAAAATGGAAAATGCAGCATTGATTGACAACTTGACAGTAAAAATTACTACCTTTCAAATGTGCCTATTTAAAAGACCATGTCCCTCAAATTTCCAAACAGAAGGGGATGTACTCAACAAAAAGGAATGGTGCCAGACAATGGTTTTACTAAATACCAAATCTACAACAAGCAGGCATATAGAGGTACCTACTCGGTTTTGGGCAAAATATGCACTTCTTCGGGAATGAAAAAAAAGTGGCCTAGGAATTTACATTTCAAGGTTTAGAGTATGTAGGTCTTGGTATATTTTTATAGGGCTATACGGACTCGAACCGAAGACCTTCTCGGTAAAACAGATCGTCCATCGCACATAAAAGATAAAGAACAGATGAAAGATAAAGAAGAGAAAAGGTAAAGTGGGGCTAGTCGGATTCCCATTCGCCACATAATGGAGGATGTATTTCGCATATTCTCCTCCTTATTTACTTATATTTTTTTTAGAGAATGGAATGGTGCACATCTTTCCTAATAGATACATATTAGGGAAACAAAACCTAAATTCTACAGTTTGCAATACAATACTGAACAACCCAACAAATTAAATATTTCTTACCTCACTATTCTCTTTTTCATCACCTTGTTTTGAACCTAGAAGAGATTCAGTTCCATGTTCATACTTCATTCCGCAAGAGTTACATAGAGACTGGAAAAGACAAATGCAAGTAAATATAAATATGTGCATAGAATGCATTTAATCAAAGAGGAGAAATTCAAAGGAAAATACTTTTGGACCCTTTGGACCAGTTCTCCATTGATCAGTTTCTGTTGTCTGGCAATGATCACAGTATTTATTGACATCGCTTGTGATAGCTTTATCAGATAAAGTGATATCCTGCAACTTGGAATCCGTTCCTTTAAAACCTGAAACCTGTATCAACAAAAAATATGGTTGATATATTCTGTTCTGAAGCATAAGCCAATACCAATTATAATGAACAAATGTCTACCTCTTTGCAAGATTCAGATACGATGGAACTAGAATTCACAGGTATACTGATTGAAGATAAGGGAGAGGAAACCTTTTGCTTTTTCTGGGGCAACTGCCCTGCATCGCCATCAGATGCTGCACCTGAAACACTTGATAGACATCGTTTTCTTCTTAACTGCGACAGTAAATTCTGCATAGCTATAACCGGATCAAGCATCTGCATATAATTTAACACATTTTAGCAACTGCTATTCTTAGAACCCAACATAAGTTATAAAATTGGGTGGTATGGGATGATATACTGAAACCGCCACATCATATACAGCTTCTTAATAAAGAGAAAGATCAAACCATCCATCTGAGAACATTACAGCTAAGAGGTGGCCAGTAAGAAATACAATGCATAACAATTTTGAGAGCAAAAAAGACAAATTTTATTTATCATTAGAATGTATACCAGTGTCTAAAAGAACAATGTGTCTCTAGATCCACATACAAAATCTTCATTTATGACAAGTAAACAAACATGCTCTCAGTGCAAGTCACAAGCAGCCATTTCATTTTGATTCGTTTCTGACCGTTCAAAGAATACACGAACACAAAAAGCAATTCCACTTCAAGTAAACTAGATCCTAATAGCAAATATGTCATTGCAGTTATGTAAAATAGAGAGTATAAATCCCGACATACCTCATCAACTTCCTGAGTAAGAACAACCAAACTTTGCCTGAGCAGTGCCTTCAATTTTTCTTGTCTAAAATCTGAAACCGATGCTCCAAACCCGTTACTAAACAGAGGAAGATAACTCGGACAGCTATTAGCCTCTTTGCAACTATAACTACCCTCAGATTTAACCATGCCTCTGGCCTCTCGACAGATCTTTTCAGATGATTCGGAGGGTTGAGAAGAGAAAAGCAGAGAGCTGTCATCTTGTGAAAGTAACTCTGCTACTTCACGAGTGTAGAAACTAAAGTAATCTGGCCCTACTTTATCACGCTCGGTAGGAGCAGCAAAGCTCCTTGAAGCATCGGACATAGCAAAGATAAGCCACTGCAATGAGATTGGTATCCTTGTCAAACAGCTAACAAGCACAACTAATTATACATAATTGAAACAACTTTGAAACAATGAAGACAAGCAGGAGTTTGATAGTGCAAGTTATTTCTTAAAGAAACTATCAATACCTGGCAAAACAAATTACCAAGCTATACAATTTTCAGGAAAATTTCATGCATATTGGTTCATGAGTCATGACAGCTCACAATCTCTATCCCTGTTACTAATTATCTCTTATAATTTCATAGTTATGAGATTTTAAATTTTGGCAGGAGAGTTGAAGCAAAAGCAGAAAGGGGATTATTGGAAGAATTATTAAGACTGTTGATGCTACCCGAAAAATCATAAGTTTCAGAAAGAATGATGTAGCGACACGTAGCAACCTTGACGCCACGTAAACAAAGCCATGAGTTCACTCATTCGAAGTCCCCAAACATCTCCAAGCAAACCAGAGCAAGTGGGAACTCCCGAAAGCCACAAAAGGACAAAAATAAGATGACAATGCACCAATGTCGCGGCATCCGCTTGTCCCTTTCCATAACTGGTTGTCCCTTGTCCCTCTCCATGACTGGTTGACCCTTATCCCCTCTCCATGCCCAGCTCCAACATGTTCAGCTCTCCCGGTAATGCGTCTCCCGCTCTGACGGACCAAGCATGGACAAGATGTACTAATATTGTTCCAAGTGATTCCACACACTTGGAAACCACGGAAGCCCCTTTCCTCCCAACGTGAAGCATGGCCTTTCGCAGAGCGCAACCTTCCCCAGACCAAGCAAGAGCACCAAAGAGCTTCCCATGGGTAAAGAAGATCCCAAGACTATAGAAAATACACTAAGTACCTCATAGTGATCACCCGCGAAGCATGACCTCTTCGCGAAGTGCAAGCCTCCCCTCGAGGAACAAGTTAAAACGACCCCGAACGGACCCATGCCACGGCATCCAAGCTTCCGAGCGCAACAAGCATGTTCTGTGCCCTCCGAAGCTTGCTTGTCGGTCCCCATCGACCCAAGATGACATATGACGGCTCATCACACTCCTACAAGGCTCCCGCAAGGCTAGAGCCTCGTCAAGGCACTTTCAAGATGCTCCCAAAACATCAACACTCCCGAACTCTCATGACACTGTCCCGCGAGGCAGAGGCTCACAAGGGATTCGACGAGTTGTCCCATCACGAGAGTGGTGTATGGAGGACCTGGAACCTCACTGACATGCATGAGCAGCGCATCCGGAGAGTAGGAAGCCCAACATCACAAATGGGCTTGATGGGACAAAGATGGCCAAATGTGCCTAGATGGGCTTCACACTTTCCAACAACCATACACTGACATGTGGCACTGGCTGGTAAGACCCTATAAATACCCCTCTTGGTAAGAAAGAGGGATCCATTCTTCATTTTCTCAAATTCACTTATCTCTCTAGCTTTCTCTCTCTAGAATAGCTCTCCAGAGCCTTCGTGTTATCCTACAAAGACTTACTCTCACGCTTAAGGCGTCGTCCCGGAAACACCACTCCAAATACTTTGTTCTTTGGTGTGTTGTCTTCTCGCAGATCACAAGACCTCGAAGACTGGTTACCTTTACTTGGAGGGAGAACACTTGGGCTTAAGACAATTGGACTTAGGCTTGGACACTTAGGCTAGACACCCCTGCTTACGTGGACAAGAAGACATACAACTCCTAGTGTGTTAGCGTTGACTAGTTCAAACAGGCACATGCAAGAGGTCCGCCCCGAAGATGGGAGCAAATGAGAAATGTAGCCCCAGAGAGGCAAGGAAACAAACACTTGTAAAAATTCTTCAAATGAAATGAAAGAAGTTTTTGTTCAAACCTTTGTGTTAAAGGGAGAGTCATCTCCAAATAACAATGACCACCGAGAAGGTCGGTTGGCGTGCAGCTGAGCGAAAGCCCGTGTCGAACCACTTGTGTCGAGAAGGGAAAGAGTAAGCTATCTCCAAAATAATCCTCCAACGGATCGGTTGGCGACCCTCGTCGAACCACATGTCCAGAGAAGGGAATGAGTAAACTATCTCCAAAATGATCCTCCAACTGATTGGTTGATGGCCCTCGTCGAACCGCATGTCCGAAAAGGGAAGGAGTAAGTTATCTCCAAAATGATCCTCCAACAGATTGGTTGACGGCCCTCGTCGAACCACATGTCCCGAGAAGAGAAGGAGTAAGCTATCTCCAAAATGATCCTCAAATGGATCGGTTGATGGCCCTCGTCAAACCACTTGTTCCGAGAAAGGAAGGAGTAAGCTATCTCCATTATTGATTGAAGGAATGTCGTCATCGCCCAGGAGGCAAGGAACAACTCCATCATTGATTAAAGGATCGATCGACATGCCTGATAGCATAGGTCGACTCCATTACGATTGAACGATTGATCGTCATGTCTGATAGCATGGGTTGACTCCATTATTGATTGAATGATTGATCGTCATCCCTAATAGCATGGGTCGACTTCATTAATGATTGAAGGATTGTCGCCATCACCCAGGAGGAATGGAACAACTCCATTATTGATTAAATGATCGATCGACATACTTGTTAGCATGGGTCGACTCGATTATTGATTGAAGGATCGATCGCCATGCCTTATAGCATGGGTCGACTCCATTATTGATTGAAGAAGGTTCTCCAAAAAAAAATAAGTATGGGAACATCAACAAGAAAGTCCAACCAAGAGAAATTCTCCAAGAATGTCTAAGTGTTGGAGGATGCTCTTCGTTCCACGTATGCGCTCCCTGCGAGTCATTGTTGGTCATCCCTATGATCATTCAACTCCTCGCTTCCGCGAGCCATTGTTGGTCATCCCCATTACTATACCTCACCTCGCTTCCGCAAGCCATTGTTAGTCATCCTCATGACTATACCTCTCCTCGCCTCCGCGAGCCATTGCTGGTCATCCCCATGACCGTACCTCTCCTCGCCTCCGCAAGCCATTACTGGTCATATCCGTGACCGTACCTCTCATCGCCTCTACGAGCCATTGTTGATCATCCCCATGACTATTCTTCTCCTCGCCCACGTGAGCCATTGTTGGCCATCTTCCATGACCACTCCTCTCCTCGCCCAATCGAGTCGCTCTGGTCGCCCCCAATGATCCCGCGACACCTTATGCAAGCAGACTCATACAAAGGGGGGAAAAACTCAAAATTTAGTTAAGTGACAAAAAGGTTTGGAGTCACCCGCTCCCCAAGGCTCACCTTGACAAAGCTTCGTCAAGTCCTTTGTCACGACCTCGCCAAGGCTTCCCTAATCGAGCCTTCGCCGTCGCCCAAGACTAAATCATACACTTAGAAAAAATGCAACCTCCCCATGGAAGTGTAAGACCCAAGACCCTCCACAATCCCCTTTGGAAGATTGAAGACAACAAGACACAAGGGCTCTCCACGATCCCCCATGGAAGATTGAATACTACAAGACCCAAGGGCCATCCGCGAACCCCCTTTGAAGATCCCTCGCGAAAACACAACGAAGCAAAGCTAACAAAAGACCATGACTTTACTCCTACGCGACAATGGATAAAATCAGTGTCTCAGAACGAATGATATAGCGACACGTAGCAACCTTGACGCCACGTAAGCAATCCAGTTCGACCCCATAAAGTCACGCCTAAACCGAGAACCGGAAGGAGTCAAAGCCATAAATTCACCCATTCAAAGTCCCCAAACATCACAGAAGAACAAAAATAACATAGCACTACACCAATGCCGCGGCACAAGCAAGGAATGATGCGGCATGATCGCTTGTCCCGCCGGACAAGCGGGACAAAATGGACCAAAGTCGCGACATCTTGTGCTCATGTCGCAGCATCCGCTTGTTCCCTTCCATGGTAGCTTGTCCTTAGTCACCACTTCATGTCCAGCTCCCGCGTGTTCAGCTCCAACATGTTCAGCTCTCTTGGTAATGCGTCTCCCGCTCTGACGGACCAAGCATAGACAAGATGTACTAATATTGTTCCAAGTGATTCGACACACTTGAAAACCGTAGAAGCCCCTTTCCTCCCAACGTGAAGCATGGCTTCCCGCAGAGCGCAACCTCCTGCGAAGCCCAACCTTCCCCAGACCAAGCAAGAGCACTAAAGAGCTTCCCCTGGGTAAAGAGGATCTCAAAAATATGGAAAATACACTAAGTACCTCATATTGATCACTGGCGAAGTATGACCTCTTCGCGAAGCGCAAGCCTCCCCGCGAAGAACAAGTCAAAACAACTCCGAACGGACCCATGTCGCGGCATGGAACGCCAATGTCGAGGCATCCAAGCTTCCCAGCACAACAAGCACGTTTCGTGCCCTCCGAAGCTTGCTCGTCGGTCCCCGTCGACACAAGATGACATATGATGGCTCATCACACTCCTACAAGGCTCCCGCGAGGCTAAAGCCTCGTCAAGGCACTTTCAAGATGCTCCCACAAGTCACCACAACATCAACACTCCCGAACTCTCATGACGTTGTCCCGCGAGGGAGAGGCTCACAAGGGGTTCGGCGAGTTGTCCCATAACGAGAGTGGTGTATGGAGGACCTGGAACCTCGCTGGCATGTATGGGCAGCACGTCCGAAGAGTAGGAAGCTCAACATCACAAATGGGCTTGATGGGCCAAAGATGGCCAAATGAGCCTAGATGAGCCTCACACTTTCCAACAATCAATCATATGCAGACATGTGGTACTGTTTCGTAAGAGCCTATAAAAACCCATCTTGGTAAAAAATAAAAGGATTCATTCTTCATTCTCTCAAATTCACTTATTTCTCTAGCTTTCTCTCTCTAGAAAAGCTTTCAAGAGCCTTCGTGTTATCTAACAAGGACTTACTCTCACGCCTGAGGCGTCGTCCCAAAAACACCACCCCGGTTGCTTCATTCTTTGGTGTGTTGTCTTCTCGCAGATCACATGACCGCAAAGACTGGTTACCTTTGCTTAGAGGGACAACACTTGGAGTTAAGACAATTGGACTTAGACTTGGACACTTAGGCTAGACACTCCTGCTTACGTGGACAAGAAGACTTCAACTCCTAGTGCGTTTGCATTGACCAGTTCAAACAGACGAATCAATTGCGTTTGGATGCATGATTTGAAATCCATCATTTGGAATTTGGAATTTCAAATGTTGTATTTCCAATACAAATACAATGTTTGAGAAACTATAGAATTTCAAATAACAAGGTAAGAGTTGTCATTTAAAATATCATGGTGTAGGCATGTTGTGAGAGTTATTGGATTTGGCTCAAATCCAAATCCAAATCCAAATTTTTGAGTATCCAAACAACACTTCATTATGCTCAAATCCAGCATTTCAAATGAAATGTTGGTTCTCAAACACACCACAAACTTGATTTTAAGCTTTACAAAGCATTTATCAATGCTAGATGCATATTATCATAAGTGAAGAAAAACAAAGATACAGCTATGGAACCAAAACAATAATATGGAACATGTTATAATCATAAAAACAAGTTTAATCAAACGTAAAATATCATTAAAACCAATTCCATCAACAATGAAGTAAGAAAAACATCACTCTTACAGAGATAAAGTACTTACAGACCTGAAGCGGATTTTATGGGAAATGTAGGTCGGAGGTGACACCGACGACGAGCGATTGTTGAAGACAACCTGATTTGCCGGACGAGAATCACCTCATTTGACCAGAAGAGGATCTAATAAGAGACGTGGCTGGTGGCGTGGAGTCGGCGGCGGCGGCGAGACCGATGTCATGGAGGCGGCAGCGTGATCGGTGGCTCGAAGGAGGCGGTGTCAATGGTGGTGGCTCGGAGGAGGAGATGCGGCTGGCCTCTCTTGCATTTGGTGGATGAAGAAATGAATTAGGGCTAGGTAGTTTTAACTATTTATTTATATAAGGGTATTTTTGTCTTTCCACGATGGTATAAAAATTCAATTTTGTCTAACTTTCTTGTTTAGGTTCAATTTGAACTCTGAATTTTTTTAGAACCAAAAATCCAAAATAGTCATTAAAATTTTGTGTTTGAATTCAATTTGGTCTCAAAATTTTTATTAACTCAAAATAATTCCTCAATTTTTAAATAATGATCCAATTTGGTCATTGAACTTTTAAAACTTATTACCGTATAATTCAATATATTCATGTGAAGTTACCCCTTAAAAAATACTTCTGATAAAAAATCAATTTTTTTTATAAACAAACCTAACAATCGAGGCTCGAACTTGAGACCTGAAGAAAAGAAAATAAAAATAGTGGTATTTTTTAAATATAAAAAAAACATGTGGTTCAATTTATAGTTGTTAATAAGTAAAGGGGCAAAAAATAAATTTCCTCTCTCGTTTTATAGAGAGGAGTGGGCTCCTGTTCTGTTTTTAAAACAGAGCAGTCTTGTCTCCTTGCTCTGTTCTCTGAAGCTTTTTGATCAAACAAAACAGAGCAACAACTTTCAAATTTTCAAGGCAGTTTCACAAATTCTCACAAAAATTTAGCAATAAATTATTGTAATTTTCCATTTTTTTACACAATTGGGTCTCAAATGGCTTCTGAAATTTACGCATTTGACGAGTCTCTGTTCCTCAATTCAAGTCCAGAAATGGTTCTTTTTGAAGAATTTTACACCAATTTTGATGAAGAACTCCATTTTCTGGACCGGTTCATCACCGGCCTCTCTCCGAGCCACCAGATTGAAAATCTCAGCCCGATCGAATCGACCCAGTTCCCATCTGCATCGAACGGTTCAAATTGGAGCGATGGCTATGGCGATTCTTCTGGTTTTGAGGTGAAAACAGAGGATTTTTGCGCCGGCGAGAATGTGGCAAAAATGGTGCGGAGGAGCTACAGTAGCAACTGTTTTGATCAAGAAAATTGTGATTTTAGCTTTCGAAATCGAATCGAAACAGTCTCGGGATCACTGGGTTTTCAAGACCGGGCCATGAGTGTTGTTGGTAGGTACAGTGCAGAAGAGAGAAAACAGAGGATTTGCAAGTACAGAGCTAAGCGAAACCAGAGGAATTTCAACAAGAAGATTAAGGTAATTTCAAGAACCCATTTTTAAAATAAAAAAATACATTTCTTGTGAGAAATTGAAGAAGATGATGAAATTTTTGTTCTGATTATATGTGTTTTGGATTTTGATTGATCTGAAAATGTTTGTTTTTTGTTGTTGCTCTGTTTCTGCGATGATTTAAAAGTATGCTTGCCGGAAAAAACTGGCGGACAACCGTCCACGTGTACGCGGCAGATTCGCGCGCAGTGACGAAACCGTTGAGGCTCCCAACGGCTCATATGGTGAACTACCGGTAACTTTTTTTATTTTTTTACTGAATAGCAATAGATGAACACGACACGATATGACACAATAAACACATTTGAATAGTTCAGTTTAGAATTATCCAATTCGACTTAACACGTTTAAATAATCGCCATTAACCGGTTAGAAATTGACCTAACAGGCTAACACCATGCAAATATTTGACTAATTTAATTTATATAAATTGTTTTTTATTTGATATATTTGAACTTATACATTTTTGTCCTTAAATGAGTATTTAGTTAATAAACGAGTTACATGACTCGCTTAACTAATACGGATTCAACATGAACACAATATGGTTATTAAATAGATTTTTATAGTTGACACAAACTTAATCAAACTGAACTCGAATCTGCTTAAATTTGTGTCGTGTCGTGGATCATGATCCAAATTGTCAATCATAAATAATGTGTTTCAATAATTTAAATAAATATATTAACAATTGTCGAAACATTATAAATGACCCAAAAGCTATTCAAATGACTTTACGATGCGACAACGCAATCATTTGGTCGTCTTCGTTTGAACTGAGAAAGTTTCGTAAAACACGTGAACATAAGTTTCTGAACCTAAAAGTGTTTTATCTCAAACTGGGTTTGTAAACTTGTATTGTGTACTAATGTGAAATTCTATTTTTGTCCATTGCAGCTTGATGGGTTCCTTGAAGAAGAGGATGATCTTGGAGCAATGGTGGGATTAGGAGGAGGGACATTTATAAACCATTATGGTTTCACCCATTTCTATGGCTATTGACATTAGAGAAAAAGCTTTGATAGGAGTCTCAGTTTCAACCTAAATAATATGAGTTCTTTATGGTGTTTTGAGGCTCCATGAGGAAGAATACAAAAGTGAAAAGAAGCTCAAATAAATTCACCAAAAATGTGTTATTGGGAAGTTGTATCTATAGCTATAGTAGAAGTTGATTTTTTACTTCTTGTAATTATTTTGTATATATATAAGTCAATCATCAATAATGAGTTTCTGAATTTTGAAGCATTTAAGTGTTATATTTTTACGGACAAACAACAATTAAGTAATTGGGTTATAAAATTCATGTCAAGTTACGCATGAGTTATGACCTAAATTACCAATTTTGGTTGATAAAAAAAACCAACTTTGCCGTCATGACATTCTAAATGATTAGTTTAATCTCTATAGTTTCTTTTAAACATTGAATTAAACTAGTTTATATTACTATTTAAAATCAATTACACATGGTTGGAAGTTGTAACCTCAAATTGGAAGAATAGTGAAAAATAATAATAATTCACTAAAAAGATAGGCATCAATTATTAAACAGCTAAAACATACAGCTTATGTATCAATGTATCATTCCTTTTCTAGTGTTGTCAAATCTTGCTTTCTTCACAATCATGAATCATGTTTTTGGCCACAAGAACTTGCAAGTTTCATTTCCAAAGACCATTGCACTACTTCACAAGAAACTTGCAAGTGTCATTTACATCCATTATCCATATTTGAAAATTGAGTACTCTTTAAAGTTTAAAGAGTCCAAAAATATAAGTTTTTGCATCTAAGTTTATTTTTAAATATCTGTATATTCTCTACTGATAAATAGTGTGACTTACTTCCATGATTCGGTCATGAACTTGTGAAACATTCATTTCACTTTTATTTTTCAAACTAAAATCATACACATAAATTGAATTTAAGAACATAAATTTTTTCCATAAATTTCTGCTCAAGTTTTCGACTTGATTTACTTTTGTGTGAACTTCATATTACTCTTGTATATGAGTTTTGAGTTATTTTTTTACTGATACCGCGATAAATTTCGAGAAAAACATGATGATGATCTGCCAACTTTCAATAAAACACGAATGTGATTCACGTTTATGTTTTTTAGGCATTACCAAACTAATTTTTATGTTTATTTTTTTAATTTTTGGAACATTGCGTAATCAAATCGACTAACAAATCAATTCAGCTTTGAATCCATCTTTACATAATTGTGTATGATATTATCATGAAAGATATAGAATCTTGATTCTTGCAAGTACTGTGCTAAAGAAAAGCAACAAGATGCTTAAATTTGGTAGTTGCAAGGACACACAAAGCAAAGGATGCACAATCTTTTGTGTCTATATCCATCAATGGTTCCACATTTGTGGTTGCTTCATATTGAAATTTTGAAGTGATTGGTCTCTAAAAAGATTGTGATTTTTGAGCATTATGTATCAAGTTTCATGACAAGAACATGTCAAGTGGTCTTTTAAAAAGGTTGATTTCATTGAAATCAAAACTATTTTTGGCAACTATATATAAAGTTTGAGCAAGTTGTAAAGGAAAAGTGGGTTGAATTTAAAATTGACTACCCCATAGATGCTATGAGCTAGGGTTTTTAACGGTTAAATATTAAGTGTCTAGAGCCATGGTGTTGAGGGTGGTGCCTTGTGGTTGACTCAACACAAAAGGGTTCTCTTAAGCACTAACTCAGTCCAAAAATATTTGTTTAATGTGATTATGTTGTTGTGTCCACCACTTGTCATGGTAATTGCTAAAAGAATTGTAATTTGCAAGTAAATGGTCTCAAATCCACAGTTTGTTCTTTTGGGTTTCTCCTTAGTGAATCTTTTTGTCTCTTGCCTTTGCTTAATGTATATATAGAGAGACTCTTAGCTACTAGTTTAAATTTTGAGCCAAGTTGATCCACTATATTAGAACTTAGCCCAAACTTGCGGACACTGTCGAATTTATCTTGTGAAATTTTGAGTTGGATCGGACAAATTCGCACTTTATATAAAATAAAAAAAGGTGAAATCTCATTAGAGACCCGACCCAAAACCCGAAATTGTTACCCCTATTTAATAAAATACTTCATTCATAAATTGGTGTCCACCAAAACCCGAAATTGTCACCCCTATCTAATAAAATACTTCATTCATAAATTGGTGTCCACTTTCATGCTTTTGTAAGGATACGAATGCAAAAGAACACTCATTTCGAGACAAAAACGGACATTGTCGGATTTATCTTGTGAAATTTTGGGTTGGATCGGACAAATTCGCACTTTATATATATAAAAAGGTGAAATCTCATTAGAGACCCGACCCAAAACCCGAAATTGCCATCTCTATCTAATAAAATACTTCATTCATAAATTAGTGTCCACTTTCATGCTTTTGTAAGGATGCGAATGCAAAAGAACGGTCATTTTGAGACAAAAACAGACACTGTTGGATTTATCTAGTGAAATTTTGGGTTGGATCGGACAAATTCGCACTTTATATGTAAAAAAAAAGAAGGTGAAATCTCATTAGAGACCCGACCCAAAACCCGAAATTGTCACCTCTATCTAGTAAAATACTTCATTCATAAATTGGTGTCCACTTTCATGCTTTTGTAAGGATGTGAATGCAAAAGAACACTCATTTTGAGACAAAAACGGACACTGTCGGATTTATCCTGTGAAATTTTGGGTTGGATCGGACAAATTCACACTTTATATATATAAAAAAGAAGGTGAAATCTCATTAGAGACCCGACCCAAAACCCGAAATTGCCACCTCTATCTAATAAAATACTTCATTCATAAATTGGTGTCCACTTTCATGCTTTTGTAAGGATGCGAATGCAAAAGAACACTTAGTTTGAGACAAAAATGTAAGACATAGAGGGACTATATATAACTAATTGAGTTGATCATCTAATACTTTCTTTACTTTTCTTCTATCTCTAGTGAAGAGGTGTGATGCCTGATGAGTGGGAAGTGGCAAGTGACAAAAGGAACAAATTGTATAAAAGGAAGAGCACAAGGAATGTCTCAAAAAGCAGTCAAATTGAGACTATCTCTATTCTATGGCTAGGTCACTGCATTTACAGTGGCAGAAATATTCCTCTACTGTTTGTGAAAAACAATAAGAATCCATTACAAATAAAACATCAATCATCATCACAAAAGCTCTCACCAACATCATTTTACAATGACAATGTTAGTTCAAAGCTGTCTCCTAGCATCTTCTTGAGTTTCAATTTGCAATTCAAGTTGAGATCAATTTGGTAAATCTGTAAAATAGAATTCATTGTCATTTGAACCCCTATATTCTCCCTATATTCTCAAGTCGCATAAAATAGACCTAATTATACACGCCCGCACTTTTTTTTAATACAAAACCCGTAACCAGAATGAATACGTTCCGATCCAAAATTCTAATTTGCTGGCTATATCCTTTAGTAAGTTGTCAGGAATTTCAGGCTCACTAGTATTCACTATCAAAATAAGTACTTTCGTATTTTTTAATGGCGCTAAAAATGTCTCATGACAAGACTCAACGACCATGAAAATAAAGACTTTTCTTCCATAAATCATCTACAAGCACAAAACATATAATTCATTGGAATCCCACGTATTTACTATAGATATTATATAAACTTCAAGATATGAACACTGTCATTACAGGATCGAGTAAATAAAGCATTGTAACTTTGTTTTAGTTTCCTCGATAAACATTGAGACAATCTGTTTAGATTTACTCACCATATCAGGTAGGATGAGATAGAGAACCCCAAAAAACCCGGCAATAATGTCTGTTGTGTAGTACTCAGTGTCAGCCAAAGCGCTTCTTAAACAAATAATGTCGCTTGGCCGGATCCTTTGGCTTAGGCTTCACCAAATGGCCCTGTCCAGGACGTTTGCCAACGCTGCAATGAAAATAGAATAAAATATGTCACGCCACAAATGGAGGAAATGCATTGAAGGTAATAAACAAATGACAGGAGACAAGAAACTAGAGTTGGCAATACAGGTTCCGGGTTGAAAATGGTTAACCCGAACCCGTCCGGCAAGAGGTGCAGGTTGCTGTTGGATTGACCATGTAGTATAAGATGTGTGGTTTGCCCAACCCAATCTATGTTTCTTTCTTGAGAAACCCAACCCAAAAATTTAGCGGGTCCATTTTATGTGACCCGAACCTGCAAAATGAAAGTGGGGTTTCGAGTGTACGCGGGTATGGGTCCAAATTGCCAACTCTACAAGAAAGTATAGTGATTCTCGGAGATGTATTCCCCCATAAGAACCAAGACAACATTGAATTCTCCAAAAGTCAGTGAAATGGGAAACCAACCCGTATTCCATGTAAACCATCCCATTTGCACCAGACATTGAACTCATAGATGCTGCCCTTCGACGGGCTTTCAGAAGGGCTATATCGTCGGTATCTTCTTCTAATTGCTCTAAACCAACCATATCATCACCTGCATTCAGAACCTGGCATGCACAACATGTCAGAATACATTTGACTCAAAAAAAGCACTACTGAGTAACAGAAGCAAAGAGAGCAACCTTTGCAAGAAGCTGCAACTGTTCATCACGATGATGATAGCTCAAATCAGCTCCCGTATCAGCTGGAGGAAGACTTGTTATAACCTGTCAGAAACATAAATTAGAAGCCAGTCACAGAACAAATGAGATAGATAGATTGGTTATGGTTCAATAGTTTGATGTGCTTAATAGTACTTGCCGGGCAGCCATATCATTCTTAGACTTGATAAGCTAAAACTATAGTTGGTTCAGAGACGGATCTACTAAAGGTATAGTGGGGGCAGCTACCTTCCCTATTTTTTTTTCCCTTAATATATCTTATATTTCTATAAATAAATAAATAATAATAATAAACCATACTTGCCACTTAAAATACTTGAATTCATCACTATTATTTGTTGAAAATTTTATACTTGCCCCAACAAGTATTTTGATTTTCTCCTCACTAGTTTAAATGTTTAATGAAATTTTCATTCTTGTAGTTTGCCCCCACAAAACAAAAACTCTAGATCCGTCCCTTAGCAAGTAACACAGATAAAGCGTGCTCTAAGAAGCATCACATTTAACATATTTACAAGATTAATCAAATATTTAACATAAAGAAATAGTAGACGGCGCACCTTAAAACTGTAACCTTGATCAATCAAGAACTGTTGTCTTTTGGTTGAGTAGTACATCTCCTGCAAAAAGAAAAAAGGAGTGACATTGTAACAGAAGTATATTATGTACCAAGTTGGAAAAGCATTTAAGTTATAACTTATAAGTAACGACTGAAATTATTATACAAGTTCAAATGAAAAAAATGCATACCTGTGTATCTGTTGAAACAAGAGAGTAGAAAAACGCATTGTATTCCTCTTTACCACCGGCCATTCTATCTTGCAATTTACCCTGTCAATCCAATTGAAAATTTAACCATTATATTACCTATTTTTATATACTAGTTGATGGGCTAAATGTACCAATAATCCATTGTTATGATTTAACGCCTAAAATGAAATATATAAAAAAACAAACCTTCGCCCTAAGAATACGACCCAATCGTTGGGCTTCTTGACGCCTTGAACCAGCATGTGATGAAATCTGAATTATCACGTTTGCCTCGGGAATATCGATTGAATTATCACCAACCTACAATAACAGAAACAGGAAAACCAATCTGTTATGGGTGTTGCACATAATCCTATAATCAACCACAATAAGCGAAAAATACTTCAAATGGTTAGTGTGAAGAACAAACCAAAACAATACACAATGTTTAGAAATCTTGTCAATCAGGACTTACAACCAACCCCAAAAGGTCCTCACATTGCACCATGTTTATCAACTACACTGCCCAATATAGACTATGACAACAATGTATGTTACAGTATAAGTGAAATTGCTCTTTCGTTAGGTTAAGTAGTCTAGCCATTATTATTAAATCTGTGTCAAAGTCATGCTCTAAGACTCGTTGCAAGTACTGAATAGCAAACTGAAGGTACAACTTTTTGCAGAAAATACCTTAGACAGGAAGACAGTGTTCACATCCTTGCTAGTTTTGAAAGCCTCAAGAATTTTTGTCCTCTCGACATGGCTGTACATTGTGTAGAGACATGAAACAAGTTAAATACTGCTTAGAAATTAAACTAATAGGCGAGAGAGTAGTTTCATAAGCATTAGGTGTCATGGACAACCTGGTAGCACCATAAATCATGGGCTTCCGGAGCTTCATCGCATATTCCGTGAGTGCAAAAAGATTGTCAGCAAAAACAATTATCTTATCGCCACGCTCCCGTTCATGAAACCTTATGAGAAACTCACATGCCCTGAACTTATTAGGGTTCATAACATAAAGTGCCTGAAAGTGTAAATAATCATTTAATACATGAGAAGAGAAAATATAATCATATATCTGAACATATGCACATGTAAATTGTAATGATGTCAGAAACTCTGCTAACTACTAAAAAACAATTCAGTTTCAGAAATAAGGATAATAATAAAATTTTGAATAGGGTAGTTAGTTCAGATGAAAGAGATATCATATATTAAAAAAGGGTTAAAGACTGTTTTCGAACCAGAACTTGTATAAGAACAAACACATTGATGTGAGAAAATTAGAACAGCAAATTATTAATTCATAGATGAAATGAAGCGATTGTCTCCTTATATAACTTAAAATTCAGTATAGGGCAATATTAAATTGGTTGACCTGCTTTTTCTTGGAATTTTCTTTCTTAAGATATTCAGCAAAAAACTCCTTTGTCATTGGACACCATACTTCAGCGCACTGCACATTTGCTATAAATCCTCCTTTAACTAGATCCAGCCAATTCGCTTCATACAATTTGGGCCCAATGAGGAAGTTCAGATCTGTGATCCTTTCATCCTCTCTGACAAGTGTTGCTACAATTAATCAGCCATGAAGATATCAACTCTCAGCAAAGAAACATGCAAACATAACGTTGAGCATTGGTCTAATAATATTGTAGACATAAATACCAGTCAGTCCAAGTTTGCAATGAGATTTAGTGATGCTGATGACCTTTCGAAACATATGGGCAGGAACAACGTGCACCTGGAGACAAGATGGATACATTATCCCACAATGCATGCTTTGTTATGCAATCTTAATGTTAAGAGGGTCATCAATTATGAACCCATTAGGTTACCTCATCCATGAGAAGCAACCCCCATTCTCTATTCCTTATTTCTTCAATAATCTTCTCTGATTCTTCAGACCGTTTACCACCAAAAGCAACCATGTTATATGTTGTCACAACCACCCCAGCATTGCCACGAAATCTTTCCTTGCTATCAGATGTAAATCGGCAAATGTTTTCATCTTTTATGGTTGACCATAGCTTGAATTGAAAAGCCCATTGATCCACTGACACAGCATTGGTTGCCAAACATAGACAGCTTTTCTTAATACGGCAAGCAGCAGAAACACCAACTAATGACTTTCCAGCACCACAGGGTAGCACAATAATGCCAGATCTAGCTCTACCTGGATTTTCAAGTAGAAAAATAAATATACCATTGATTTCAATCCTAAGTGACGCAGTCAGAAACTTGAAATTTTAAGTTTACCATGCATCTAAAAAGGTTGAAAATGATTAAGTTGAGCAAAAAAGAGTCAGAAGTAGGAAATAGCAGCAAAGTGCAGCATATTTGAATGTTGCTTAAGGCTTTGTCACAAGTATCAGAATTGGAATTGAAATGAGCCTACAATATAGTCCTATTTTCTTTTTACAATTTCTGCTAAATCAATCATTTCCATGCTCTTAACAATTTTCTATATCACAATGATGCTAGAAACATCCACCAGCAAATATGTTCTTTCGGAAGATCCAAAAAATAGTCATTTAAATATATTTACAGAGGGGACCATGTTAAAATTGGTTGACATAACTATCGCATGCATACGTGCTAAAAACCATAATTTTACCATTTCCAAACATTTTACTGAGGCTCTTTTCCTGATACGGCCGTGGTTGTGCTTTAGGACTTAGCTCCACATCCAGGTCAGGGTTGACCTATAGTGTGATCAAAGCATCAATTAATGTTGGAAAATAGATAAGTGAACTCTAAGATCTTGAGAGCCAAATGGAGTAGCTGAATCTTATTTCACTCAACATGACCAACTACACAATCTAAATATCCAAAATACACATCAGGATTATTGGATGAGTAACTCACAGAGTCATTTCGGAAGTCATACTCCTCCAACATGGGATAATTTAAAGCATTTGGCAAGCAACGCTGCTTAACATTTTCAACCTGTCAAACAATGAAATTACTTGAGCTAGAGTTCCAAATTTATAAACATTCAATGGCACTAATGAAAACTCAAGCTGAATGACATCTGTAGAAAGCACACTTGTCCAGTTCACTAAACCCATCCCCAATTTCCATCCCCATAGATATGCTCTACCTCATTTGAGAAGGATCAATTTCAAGTGAGTAGATTTCTTATCCGGCTCACTGAACTTGTCATTCAAATTTCTGTATGGGAAACTCAAATATAGCATTTTCTACATTTCAATGATTTTATGTGCATTACCTGAGAAGGATCAATTTCAAATGAGTGGGTTTCTTTCTCTTCAGCTGCAGCTGCCAGTTCAGCTTCGTTCAGCAGATCATCATGACTAATACTCATCTCACCTGCTGCTTTGCTAATAGTAAATCCATCATTTCCCTGAGATCCCCATACAGAAAGTACCAAAGAATAAATATCATTATATCAACTCAGAAGAAACATGATGCATAAGCAGGGTTGGCATAGCTAGTTTCAAATAATAAAAATATGTCCATTCTTAATCACTATCCTTGACCTTGAGATAATTGAGATAATTGGAAGTCTGAAATACTACTAAACCCCATTTTCAAATAGCATAAACACTCGGGAAAGTAAATGATGATTGCATTAGGGGAAATACAACAAGCAGGTAGAGTTGTATTGAATATTCACGTCTCCGTGACCAAATGGAGCAAAGAAACAGACCTACCAAACAAGTAGTAAATTCATGGACATGAGTTATTCAACAAACATTGGGCCAAGAAGAAAGAATTAAATTACTATAGGTAACAAACCTCAGAAGTAGTCCTTGCACGTGATATAACTTCATCCTTAAGCAATTTCTTCAATACCTGCATACACCATGTGCATCATTGGCATCAAACCATAGCCAACAATAAAATGTAGCCTCTAAAGGTCATCAAACCCAAAGAAAGTGACAGCATAAGCAACTTGCCTCTGGAAATGGGGACTCAATGAAGTAACGATTCTTCTTCAGTACAAGCTTCACTTTGCCATAATTGGCAGTTGAAGCATATATGAAATCAACCATCTCTTTAGGAAGCTTAGTCTTGGACAATTTGTTCAAAACCGACACAATAGTATCCGTTTCCAGACCAACAGACACGGCAGCATACAACGAGTGTGGGGTCAAATTGTACTCGTGCATTGATTCTGGCCTATGACGCAATACATAAACAGAATCATAAATCATTACTCTGCCGGTCTGCCCTTATCAACTTATCCATAAACACAAACATTTAAGCAATGTGATGTACCTGCAAACAGGTTCTGCTATTGCAATCAGAAAATCATAAGCCTGTTTATACAGAGGTGATGCTGTCTCCAAAAATATCCGACCATCCGAGCAAGCCCAAAGAGGCCTATTAGCATGATCAACCTTCAATTCTAACTTAGTGAAATCCCTCTTTTTCCCTTCTGTTCACACCTCAAATCAATCACAAAATTAGCCTAAATCCACAACAATCAATCAAATCATAACCAAAAACTCCTAATAAAATCATTATAATCATCAATCAAAAGTTCAAAAAGAGCAGAAACTGGTACCAGCTCGAGGATCTTCCTCAGCTTCTTCGCCGAAATAAACATCCTCTTCTTCCATCATTGAACTCCGGTGATCCTCCTGCACAAACCGCTCGATTGTAAGAGACTCTTGAACCAAAACATTTTACACAAAACCTGAACTCGTATTTGACAAGACGGTTCGTGAATTTGATAAACCTTGGACGAATATTTGGACTTCTTGCTCGGCCTGCCCTTGTCGCCGCCTGAAATCGAAACAGTGCAATGTTAATACAAGAACAATGACGACGAATCGATACAGGAATCAATCTCGGCGAATCTAGGTTACCGTGTCCCATGTTTGCTCTGTTAGGGTTTCGCAGAGAAATTTGTGATCGAATCGCGACGAGATGTCTGGTTCGTGTGTGTGAGGTCTGTGGCTGTGAGTTTTCAGTTTTTGTGTGTAGAGAAGAAGAACCGCGGGTTAATGGAAGTTTCAAGGGAAAGTAGTGAAATAGTAAGTAGTAACCGGATAAATGACCCATATTAGTTATTGGATTTTCGTGTTTCGACCGTCTTTTTTATCACATGACTTTTGTGTTACGATTCAATTTGGTTCATGAACTTTTATTTTTGTCACTCTTATTTAACTCACTTTCACACTCCTCGTGTGCAAGCAAACATACCAAATTTTGAATGAAAATCAACTTTTACACCATGCCGAATTTCAAAACTAGCATACACGTGATGACTTAGGCTTCAAATTAATAGCGTTTCACTTGTAGTATCGCTATGGTGCTCCTGTGATCCCATATTCATCCAACGTGGCGCTCTTATTTCATCTACTTTAACATGTTCAAACCTATACTTGCAAAACAAACTTCCTCATATTCAAAACCCATACTATGCTCGTGTTAGATCCCTTTCAGGAAAATCTTAAACTCTAGGTTTTTAGTCTCTACCTTCATATTATTTGGATCATGTGTGGTTGATGATCTTCAATTGTGCCCAACAGTCCAACACCATATGTTGAGGACTATCAAAGCTGATTTAGAATTGTTTTGTCTTTCATTCTTTTGGAATTGTATGAGACTTCCTTAGTGGGTTTTTGTTGTGAGGTGATGATATATTGCCTTACTCACGTTGGCGTGTGTTGTAAATATTGAGACATTGCTCCCCAACACATTCGACATACTTTCTAATGCAATATAATGACTTGACTGTTGATATTTATGAAAGATATGTCGTCGCATATACTTACTTTATCTTGTGATAGCCTTTCTATCACTATTTCGTAAAGAATAAAATAATAAAATTTAAGAGGTTGATTGACCGAGCGGTATATGGCGTTCGCGACTACGCGTGCATGCCAGAGGTCTTCAGTTCGAGACACCTCGGGTCGTGTGCTAGATAACATTCAAAAAAGTAAAAAGGGTAGATTTTGGGCCGAAAATACTCACGAGAACATGCTCAGTCCAAACCAAAATGGGCCTCTTGGGTTGGGCCTGGACACAAAGAACGGTCCGGAATAGTCAAGTCAATTTCCGGTTCATACAACGGTTCAATAAAACCGGCCTCGACCCCAAACAGTCCACATTTAAGAGCTTCGTCTATGCACAGAGCACATTTTTGGTCTCTGGTTTCACAGATTGGCCATTGAAGATTCGACTTGTTCATCGTCTCCAGAGGAAGAAGACGAACCAGAGAGATGAGCGGGCACGACTCCAAGTACTTCTCCACCACCAAGAAAGGTGAAATCCCCGAGCTCAAGGAGGAGCTCAATTCTCAGTACAAGGTATCATCTCCATCTCGCTCTCTGTGAACGATTCTAAGTTTTTTTAATTTCGTTTTCGAGTCTCTGATCTGGATCTGTAAAGCTTTTTGCTGCTTGTGCGATGTCATTTTGTTGCCAATCTACGAGCGTTGCTTGCAGATCTACTAGTTTCCACGCTGATTTGTCCTGTTAGTGTACCTTGATTTGGTTGAATTGTGTCGTGTCTATCGCATTTATGGATAATTCGGATCAAGTGTTGTGGTCCGTTTGGTTGCCGAGAAATGGTAGGAAAATGAGGTGAAACTTGGATGTGCGAAGTTAGGGTTATTCACTGCCTGCATACTGAGTTGTGCGAGGGGGAATTGTGGATTCATAGGGGCGGTATTGAGTTTTGTGCTAGGTAGCATTTGTGAATGGAAGCATTTTGCACTGTTTTATATATTGTGGAGAACATACTCTGTAATGATTAGCAGAGTATAACTTTTTTTAGATGCAACAACTCAGGATTGGAGGTCGTTCCGTGTTATGTAGTGAATATGTATGTACACAACCCAGCACAAGTCAAATTAGGATGTACACTGAGTCATATCATATGAAGAGGAATTGCGGATTCTTTCAGGCAGTGTTGAATTTTGTGCCATCACCATGTAGCATTTCTTGATTGGAACATTGTACTGTGTTTTCTAAATTGTGGAGAACATACATGTAATGATAAGCAGAGTACATGAAATTTCTTAGATGTAACAGCTCAAGATTGAAGGTCATTAGGTGTCCTGTAGTAAAAATGAACTTACAGAACCCAGCACGAGTCAAATTAGGCGTTCAGGAAAGCAGGAAAGTTGTTACTGTGGTGTGGACGGTAGAGTGATACTTGTAAAGTTTCACTGATTTCGACATGAAATACACACACATGTATGTATGTATGTATGTCAGAATGTATAAAATTTCACTGATTTTAAAAGATACATAACATAGAATGTATGTCATGAAAGAATGCATCACATCCTAAACTTAACATTCTTATATGTATGCGATGAAAGATAAACAAACTACCAATACATTCTAATATGACATTTCATATAAAAATGTATTTGTAGTTTCACAGTTTGTTTATCTTTCATGACAGAATCTTAGCGAATGGTTGAATGCTATGCACATTTTCATATATAGTCCTTGCTAGCCCTTTTAAATTGCCTTTTTTTTCTCCCTATTTAGAATTCTTCAACTTTTCAGAGTTGATACTAACACTTAATTCATCATTTATTATATTTTATATGTGTTTGCTCGATTCCTTTTGAAACATATATTCTTTAATCTATTTTGCAGGATAAGAGAAAAGATGCCGTTAAGAAAGTTATTGCTGCGATGACAGTTGGGAAGGATGTGTCTTCTTTGTTCACAGATGTAGTGAATTGCATGCAAACGGAAAATTTGGAGCTAAAAAAGCTTGTTTATTTGTATCTGATTAATTATGCCAAGAGCCAGCCTGATTTGGCAATTCTTGCCGTAAATACTTTTGTGAAGGTAAAGCAAACTCTGTACCAAAACCATTAGTTTGTTTTCCTTAACCTAGTTAATTTGGCACCCTCTCCCCCTTTTACCGTATAAAAGAAAAGAAAAGTAAAAGTGACGTGACCAACTACTTAATTTAAACATAACTTTTCTCAAATCTTAGTTTTCTACTGTAGATTTTGGAGGAATAGAAAACAGTATTTAAAGTGAACAAAACTGAATATACCTTTGCTTTTGTTTCTCAAAGTGGTTTAAGGAGCTGGTTTATGCTATATTATTCTGAATTTTGATCATTAAACTGTTGGCCTTGGGCCATTTGGCTGGCCTGCTGCCTTTAATCTTCTGTATCCATATTTCATAGTCATAGTCACAACTTTTGTTATGGATGAATTGGGGCTTCCTAGTGCATGGCTACAGGCCAGCCAAAAAACAATGTTATGCCAGTTATGGGGATATGATATAACTCTTGTAATGATTAGTTTGCTTTGAATGCACTTTTCCATATATTTTATTCTTCAAATTGGATTGAGCTATGTGGTTCATGTTTCTGTTAAAATGCTATGATGCAATTGAAGCTAACTTCCAATTTATGAATGCTAATGCAGGATTCACAGGATCCAAATCCTTTAATCCGTGCTTTGGCTGTACGCACAATGGGATGCATTCGTGTTGATAAAATAACAGAATATCTTTGTGATCCCCTGCAGAGGTGTCTTAAGGTTTGATTTTGACCTCTGTTAAATTTACATGCATGGTTGTTGGAATCTGTCTGAAATTTAGCCGCAGCGTTGAAAATGGGAATACTTTGTTAGCATCATAGTGTTCACAATGTATGTCAGCATTTTGTGTGTTACTTGTAATTTTGACTAAAGTAATTTACCATATACTCTTATTTTGTGATTGACAGGATGATGATCCCTATGTTCGCAAGACAGCTGCTATTTGTGTTGCTAAACTTTATGATATAAATGCTGAATTGGTTGAGGATAGGGGTTTCTTGGATTCTCTCAAGGATTTGATTTCTGACAACAACCCAATGGTTGTGGCAAATGCTGTGGCAGCTCTGGCTGAGATCCAAGAGAATAGTAATAGGCCTGTCTTTGAGCTCACAAGTCACACACTCTCAAAGCTCCTTACTGCTCTCAATGAATGCACGGAGTAAGCTTTCATATGATTTATGTATTTTTATTTAATTATGCATGGTAATATAGAACATGTTCACTTCTGTTCAATCCCTTCATCCTTTTCTTTTATCCGCTTTAACAAACGGAAGTGTCTTAAGTACAAGTGGTTTGGTATGAGTTTAATATAAAATGAATGTTGGTAAGTGACATTATTTCGGAGAAGAACTTGGTGCTTACGGTCTGGGTTTGTCGCTTCTCATGACATTTTGTATAGACTTAGGTGGTGTATGGATTATAATTTTTTAAAGGAAATCTGAACCTAGGAAAGAGAATAAGAATCTCTCTCTGATTAGCCTTTTTTTATAGCATTTTTAAATAATATTTGCTTAAGAGCATGTAATCACTTAGGATTCATTTCCCTCCTTTTAGGAGGAAATGAAATGGACTTTTGGGAATGGTGCGTGAATGGGGAGGCTTGGTTCATAATCTGATGGTTTTGTTTCTCTTAGTATTTTGTTGTGATGATCTTTTATACAACCCATATTCAGGTGGGGTCAAGTTTTCATTTTGGATGCTCTTTCAAAATAAAAGGCAGCTGATGCTCGTGAAGCAGAGAACATAGTGGAGCGAGTTACTCCTAGATTACAACATGCAAATTGTGCAGTTGTACTTTCTGCTGTTAAGGTGACTAATACTTCCAATAATTTATGGTGTTCTGCATCATTACTGCTATTTTTAGCCCTGGAGATTAATCTGTGGCTCTGTCATTACCTTCTTACAGTCTTTTTTCTTTCCCCTTGTAGATGATACTCCAGCAAATGGAACTTATAACTAGTACTGATGTGGTTCGAAATCTTTGCAAAAAGATGGCTCCTCCTCTTGTAACATTATTGTCTGCAGAACCTGAGATTCAATATGTGGCATTGCGAAACATCAACCTTATTGTACAAAGACGGCCAACAATCCTTGCCCATGAAATTAAGGTGCATCGATATAATCTTTACCCCTGAAACATAATAATAACAATCTTACACGTAAAGGAATGTCTAATCGTTCCTCATTTTTTTTAATGTATCCTGTCTATATTGATGTGTTTGCTTATTAGATACCTGTTTTGCTGCTAGGTGTTTTTCTGCAAGTATAACGATCCAATTTATGTGAAGATGGAAAAGTTAGAAATCATGATAAAACTGGCTTCAGACCGTAATATAGACCAGGTATGTAAAATTCTCTTATCGGTTAATTTTTTACTAATAGCCATGATCAGAAAAATGTTACGATTTTGATGAATGTTTGGAGAATTACGCAGGTTCTTTTGGAGTTTAAAGAGTATGCCACAGAAGTTGATGTAGATTTTGTCAGAAAGGCTGTTCGTGCTATTGGTCGTTGTGCCATCAAGTTAGAGAGAGCAGCTGAGCGGTGCATTAGTGTTTTGCTTGAGTTGATCAAGATTAAAGTTAATTATGTGGTTCAGGAAGCAATAATTGTCATCAAAGATATTTTTAGAAGATACCCAAACACGTAACAAGAATTTCCTTCTTTCTTTCTTTCTTCCTTTCTTTTTCTCCTTTATTGAATGTTGAAGAGAATATTATTTCCTTCCTACATCCGCATGATGAACTTCAATTTGCCTTTCAGTTATGAATCCATCATTGCAACCCTATGTGAGAGCTTGGATACTTTAGATGAACCGGAAGCTAAGGTGATTCTCTTTGTTTTTGTTAAAGATCACTCGAAGTATCAATTTTGTGACTATTTCCAAATGCAGGTCCGGACAATAATTCTCTTGTAATTTCATTTTTCTGTAACAGGCATCAATGATATGGATTATTGGTGAATATGCGGAAAGGATTGACAATGCTGATGAGCTCCTTGAAAGCTTTTTGGAGAGTTTCCCTGAAGAGCCTGCACAAGTTCAGTTACAATTGCTTACCGCAACTGTCAAGCTTTTCCTTAAAAAGCCAACTGAAGGCCCACAACAGATGATTCAGGTTATGCTCTAGTATAACTGTATAACCATATTATTTTACTTTACTTGTCTATAAATGGGTCTTCAAAATGCTCACCCATACAGATGGTAGACGTTTGTGAGTTGTTCAAACCAGAAATTGATTCATCAATACAGGGCCGAGAGAGTATAAGTACTCATGCAAATTTAGTGGATCTGTTGACCAACTGGGAGGATTCGTTTGACCATATAAAAGATTTAGAATATACTTGTAATAGGAAACTTTATTGATCGAACTCAGAGAATATTTTTATTTCCAGAATCCATAACTGTGTTAATAATTGCTAGGTTTTACTTGAGCAAGAAGCATAGGTTCTGAGATTTCCAAGGTCAGTTTCTCACTGTATTCTTTCATGCTTTCAGGTTGTTTTGAACAATGCCACTGTGGAAACGGACAATCCTGATCTGCGTGATCGGGCATACATATATTGGCGTCTTCTGTCTACTGATCCCGAGGTATGATTGTGCATGAAGTAGGCTTTAATGGGTAGCTATTTGGTCATATGGATCTTTGCCAGCATATTTAGATTTCATCTTTGAACCCTTTCAGTCCATACCTTGGAGGATAAACAAGAAGGCTGTGAAGCTAGATAGAAAACATCAAAACATTAAGATATTTAAGTATTGTGTCTGACCCCGATCTTATAGAATAGACATTTGTTAGGATCACAAACTGTAAGTTACGGTTGTAACCTCCCATTCTCTCTTCCTCAGGCAGCAAAGGATGTTGTATTAGCTGAGAAGCCTGTCATTACTGATGATTCAAACCAACTTGATCCTACTCTTCTTGATGAGCTTCTTTCCAACATTGCTACATTGTCGTCTGTGTATCACAAACCTCCCGAGGCTTTTGTAACTCGTGTAAAGGCCGCAACCCAGAAAACTGAAGATGATGACTTTGCTGACGGGAGTGAAGCAGGATATTCCGAATCTCCTGCTCATGCCACTGACAGTGGTGCGTCACCACCAACCAGTTCAAGCAGTACTCACTATGCAGCTGGAAGACAACTAACCCCTGCTGCACCAGCTCCACAGGCTGCTCCTGTGCCAGATTTACTGGGTGATCTGATAGGCCTGGACAACAGTGCTATTGTACCTACTGACCATCCCGAAACTCCCAGCGGGTAAGTATGAAGAAATGTACACTATTATATATGTGGTAGGTATTTATGATGCAAATTTATTCGAGCCAGACTCAGAGCTGACTATTTGGACCTGAATCCGCGGGCACCCGAAACCTGACCCACATTTTTTGCAGTTATGGATTGCATAAAATGATAAAATATAGACCAAGACCAATTTTGTGTCGGATTGGGCTTGCCCTGAAGAAATTGCAATCTGGGTCGGGCAAACCCACGCGATCCCATACATTTTACATGTAAAACCCCCGCGGCCTGAAACCAGCAACTCGCACCACTTGTGGGTTGGGTTTGGTCTAGGCCTTTTCAACCTGTAAAACTCGACCCAAAACCTTAATTGTCAGCTAGTGGAGTAATCTCCTGAACATGCTTTCTGGAAATAAATGTGATTTTTCCAATTCTAGTTATTTTATGTATTTGTCATATGCATGATATGCTAAGCTTCGAAGGTGCAAATATTGTTCATAACTGCAGTATTTCTGTCATGGCACTGATGGGATTTTTTAATCTTTGTGGCAGCCCTCCTATGCCTGTTTTGTTGGCCACAACAGCTGGTCAAGGATTGCAAATCAGTGCACAACTGACAAGACGGGATGGTCAAATATTTTACAGTATAATGTTTGAGAACAACACACAAACTCCACTTGATGGGTTCATGATCCAGTTCAACAAGAACACATTTGGCCTTGCAGCTGCTGGGCCTCTGCAGGTAGTTTACTTCTCACATGGTACTGAATCAGGTTGTTCGCACGTTGAGTTGTTAATTAGTGTTTTACTCTCTATTAGGTTCCGCAATTGCAACCCGGGACATCTGCTAGGACTCTTCTTCCAATGGTTACTTTCCAGAATATGTCCACCGGTCCTCCAAGCTCTCTTTTGCAAGTTGCCGTGAAAAACAATCAACAGCCAGTTTGGTACTTCAGTGATAAAATCCCGTTGCACATATTCTTCGGTGAGGATGGGAGAATGGAGCGTTCAAGTTTTCTCGAGGTAAGTAGAAAATAAACTGCATCTCTTTTCTTGGAACTTTACGCTAGTGGTGGCAATTTATGTTCATGGGTCGTGTTGAAATTTTAGTATTACGTTAAATGGTCAACCCGAACACGACCGATGATTAAACGGGTTGATTTACCATACTAAAAAATGACCAATATATGAGCGGGTTGACTCTACATGCTCAACACATTTATATAATTTGGTTCAAAATTACACTACCACGCTTAAATAAATGGATTCAGATTGACATGACCAACCCAACACACTTGACCCATTTAATTTACATGGATATTTTATTATTCCATCCTTAAACGTGTAATTAAAATATTAAATGTGTGAATTATTAGATATGTCACACGACTCGTTTAAATGGTTTAATCAAACAGGTTATGTGGGTCAAGTAGGTTTGTCACGAACATGACACGATTAACTATACGGGTTGAGTTAGTTGACACGAACACGACTAGAACACAATTCAGCTAGTTGCCTAAATTCGTGTTGAGTATTGGGTTTGGACCCAAATTGCCGGCCCTACTTTACGAGCTATAAAAGTTAACATCATCATGCTATAAAAGCTTACAATGTGGCATTATAGTTAAAGTAGATTTTCCAAAGGAATGGTTTACTATTGATCACAGTGTTCGGGTTCTGATACTATTACTGTTGCAGACTTGGAGGTCGCTCCCAGATTCAAATGAGATCTCAAAAGAATTCCCGGGTATCGTGGTGAACAACGTGGAAGCAACCCTGGATCGACTGGCTGCATCAAACATGTTCTTCATCGCAAAGCGCAAGCATGCAAACCAGGATGTATTCTACTTTTCTGCCAAGATTCCTCGGGGCATACCCGTCCTGATCGAACTCACAACAGTCGTTGGAACTCCTGGGGTCAAGGCGGCAATCAAGACTCCCAACCCGGACATGGCGCCTCTGTTCTTCGAAGCCATCGAAACTCTCCTCAAGGGTTGATGATGGTGTTATACATGTTCTAGTTTTTCTCCAAACCATCGATAGCATCTGTATAATCTGTCTCCGACTGCTTGAGAATTTTTTTGGTTGATTATTGATTGTGTCATTCTTATTTATCCTTTCGATCTTATTGTCCTTAACCTGTATGCCACTTGTATTGATTTTTGATATTATTGAAGTTTAGATTGTTTGTTGCAAGGGTACTTTTTTGGTTGTCTGTGAAATGGAATATTTTGCTTCTTTTAGGCGTTCTATTTAAAATTCACAGAAAAATGGAAAGTCCCTTGTCGTTAAGGTAGAGTGACAAGTCGGTTTTGGTTCAGGATGTCCAACCCGGAAAGAGTACATGTTTGTTCGGGTTGCTGATTTTTGTCCACATGTTGGATTTGGATTTTACGTGTGAAATGTGTAGATTTGCCAACTCGACCGGCATTTCCCAAGGAACATTTCACCCGTCTTGAAGCCGGGTCAATTTTGTGTGGCCCAAACAAACCCACTAACATTGCATACTTGGTAATTGTGCTTAAACACTAAACACAAACCTAACATAATTATGAACACAAGCATGACATTTTAAAAAATGGATCAAGAGGTCTCGACATGATCTAGCATGATAAGACCTACGCGTTCAGCATGGCACATACAACATAACCCGACCCAAGGTAATGAAACATTACAAGTTTAACATAAGTGTGCTTACTAATATACATATTTTTTTGTTTGTAAAAATAATCAAAATAATAAGAGTTTTCAATATTAATCTAATACCACAATTTTTAAGTGTAAATGTTGGGTGTGTCGTGTATAACAATACGAATAACTAATCGTATATGTGTATTTTTGACCCTAAACATGACTCGGATACAAAATTAGTGAACTCAACATGTTTATTTCATTGCGTGTTGCATGATTTGTCGGCCAGCATAATTATCATTTATAAGGTTAAACCTTATTAAATATCTTTCTATGGAAAAATGAAATGACAATTTTACCCCTACAACAGTGATAAAACCACTTGCTCATACACTACCTACTCTTTCTCAGGTCTCTCTCTCTCTGAAATCTGAATTCATTTGGACCAAAGGGAGAGAGAGAGAGAGAGAGAGAGCATTGTTCCAGTCTTCCAGAGAAAGAATCGCTTTAGCCTTTAGGGCATCTGAGTTGACTCGGCGAGTTCACAGGTGAGCCTCGTACGATCCTCAATCGCACCAACTTTGTACTGTGAAGAAATGTGTGTTTCAATTCGATTTCTTGTGTCTTGATGATGCGTTTTGTCTAGATTTTTTGCCTGGTTATGGTTTCCGAGAAAACGCAGGAGCTTAGTTATTTGATTACTTCTATTCATTTTCATTGTGAATTTGCTTTGCTTTAATGTCAAAAAGTAAAATCTCATGATTCGTGTATTGTTGATTGTTTAAATTTCTATTACGAAATTGTAGTTGTTGAATGACACATTTGGGGAGTGAACATTGTAATTAAGTTTTTGCTTAATCTGCAGATAATTTTTTGTATGATAGGTTTCATTGTGAATTTCTTTTGTTTGGATGCTGGTTACTTCATGTATGTATATGAGGTTGTTTAGGTTTCTATAACAAAATTTTATTTGTTGAATTATCTTGTGAGAGTAAACATTGTAATTTTGGTGTTAATGATTTTTTAAAAAATATATTAATATTATGTTATTTTTTGCTTAATCTGTAGATGGCATACTTCAAAGGAAGGGAACTTTTATTTTTTCGTATTATATACACATTCTGTCTATAAATGAGTGTACACTTTCTCTCAAAAAACTATCCCAAAATGAGTGTCCCATTTCCTATTTTAGCTAGTTCGTTATGTATAGAATACCAATAATATCCTAAGATAGGTTATTAGAGTCCCTTGAGTTGTTAACAAGAGCACATGGGGTTATAAGGGAGAAAATCCAACCGTAGGTCCTTAACTAACTACTCGTTAATTCCTACAAAAATGGAAAAGTTGACACTCATTTTGAGACGGAGGAGGGAGTACTAACTTTCATTTTAGTTTCATTGCGGATTTCCTTTGTTTGGATGTCAAGAAAGTAAAACCTCATGATTATTTTATTGGTTAGAGGTTATTTCATGTGTGAATGAGTACTTGTTTAGGCGTCTATAGGAAAATTGTAATTGTCGATTGAATCACAGTTTTTAAGAGCAGTCTACTTTAATTTTATGAGGCTTCAACTTTCTAATTCACATACCTTTTAATGAGAGTAAACACAGTAATTTTGGTGGTGATGATTGTTTCTAATGTTTTGTTGTTTTTGTTTAATATGTAGATGGCATATACAAGGAAAGTAAAGTGAGCTCCCAACAAACAAATAAATTTCTCATTCTAATTTGGAGTTCTGTTAGAAAGAGGTCTTTTGTTGACTTCTATTTTGGCAATGCTGTTCCCAGGTCTCCCTCACCCCGTGTCTCAGTTTCACCTGCAAGAGGTCGGCGGTCGAGGTCATTGTCAAGGTCTAGGCGGAGTCGGAGTCGGTCCAGGTGTGTACTTAATATTATATTCTTTGTTATAGAAATTTCGGTAGCCATAAACCTATATATTGTTCTTGCCGCCTTTCTAATTTGTATCCTAGTTGTTCTAAACTTTGCCTCTTGTATCCTGGCCTAATATTTGTTCCAGGAGCAATGACGCTGTCAATGCAGACAACCCTGGGAATAATTTGTATGTAACGGGGCTATCAACAAGAGTTACAGACACTGATCTTGAGAAGTATTTCAGTAGTAAAGGAAAGGTATGGGTTTGGTTTAGTGAAATAAATCTATGAACTCTAGGTTTTACAGGTAGTGAAGACAACTGTGTTGTAGAAATATAGTCTTGTAATTCTTGTGGATTTCTGGTAGGCAGTTTAAACAGTAATGCCGATATTATTTGTTCACTACATTGATGGATACTGAACTTAATAGGCTGTTTCTGCCAGTGACAGCTTAGAATCTTGTTAAATCTGTGTTTCAGTGAGTTGTGGAATTAGGCAGATTGCATTATCTTTTAAATGCATGGTAGTCTTCCATAGATTCCTAGCATATTATCTTAAAGCAATTTGATTACGGGTCTGTTTGTATTTGTATTTGTATTTGTATTATACGATCAATGTACAGGAAAATGAAGATTCTGTAGATTCAGGTACCTCCTTAGCATCATTACTCATGTATTAGGTTGGGATTCATTTGTTTTCTTAGAATATGGATTGATACCGATGTCTTTTGGCCTTTAGATAGGATGAATATAATGAGAGAATCAAGTTAAATGTGGCAGTGAGTGCTTCAAGCAGCCAGCCATATATAGGTCAAACACCTTTTAAGTAGCGTTTGGATTAAAAACATTGGAATGGGACTGATAATCAAGAATGAGGATGGGAATGAGTTTCTCGTGACCAAAGTCCTTAATCAAAACACGATGAATTGGAATCTCATTCCCATTCCGATTCTTGAAAAAAAATCTTAATCCAAACGATACCTTATTTGATCGATTTATGTTTTGTGCTGCGTTGTGTTTACTTATCTGTCTTCTAGCTGTATTTGAAAGATGCACTCAGAGTTATTAGATTAACTCAGAATAGTCTTTACGGAACCCCCGTTTTGTAACTCAATTGTGTTTAGCTATTTATTTTCATTCTGCTTCGTTCAAGTTCAACAGTTTAATAATTAAGCCATACAGGATATTAACAATCAAGTTCCATATTCAGGTTGTGGAGTGCCATGTGGTTACAGATCCTCGCACCAAAGAATCCCGTGGGTTTGGTTTTGTTACTATGGACAATGTTGAGGATGCGAACCGTTGTATCAAACATTTGAATCGATCAGTGCTTGAAGGCCGACTAATCACTGTGGAAAAGGTATTTCTTCAATAAGATGGATCTGGATAGTTATTCTGTGGTTGGGATGGTTTGTTTATGTGTAATTTTTCAATAAATTATAAAGTAATGTTTTCTTAAACCAAGTCGCATGATAAATTTTGGCAGCAGGTCTGCTCTGTGTAGCGTCATCAATATCACAAACTAAGCACTAAGACTAAACAGTTGCACTTACCACTTCACAACATGAGTTTTGCATTGACATTCCAAACTCATCTATTCAAATTAAAACTGCATCATCCTTATGGTATCACTTCCAAATTATCCTCGAAATGATATAGTCTTGCAATTTGTGAATCTGTGCAGGCAAAAAGGAAGTGTGGGTGGACACCTACTCCAGGCAGATATCAAGGTTTGAGAGAGAAACAAAGAGGTACGTTCAAATATCATTCACTAGTTGACGCTTTTAGTTACAAAGTGAGCTGTATCATTTAAAACTAATATGAGCCCATTGGTTGCACTGTCCATCATTTGTCAAATTTTGCTGGTTCTTGCATTATATTTCCAGGTAATAAAAATCACTCCAGTCAAACATACATGCATAATGCTAGGCCAAAGTGTTCAGTTCTTGCTCGGGTCTTCGACCTAGATTCATTAGTTTTCACAAGAAATCAATCTCTTCAAACCTATTAACCAATTTCACTTCCCTTCACTTCATAGATCACACACCCGTCATTTCTACTTGCTCTTAGGCAGCGTTTGGATTGAACTTTTTCAGAATGAGAATGGGAGTCAAGAATAGGAATAGGAATAGGAACGAGAATGAAAATGTGAATTTCATGGCCAAAAAGTCATAATTCAAACATGAAAAATGCAAATCTCTTTCTCCTTCTTTGTTTTCATTCCTGAAATTGCTGCCTTAATACTCTTCCGGTACTAGAATAAGTGTCCACCCTTTCATTTTTTCAAAAAAAAAAAAAGGATAAATTAATTAAGATTGGGTTTTTCCCCTTGTACCCCCCGTGCTATTCTTGTAACAAATATAAGAAGATCTAAATAACTTATCTTAATAGGGGTATTGTCAGCAATTCATATATAACTAACTAAGCCGGGACGAAGCTGTTTTAATGTTGTTTTAGTTTTCTTTTACTCTCTGTCCCGGAATTAGTGTCTTGATTTTCTTTTTGAGAAAAATTAAGAAAAATTAGTTGAATGTTGTAACTAGACCTGTCAATTCGGACCGCGGCCCTCATGCGGGCTGAGTCGAGAGAACTCATTTTGACTTTTTTCTCCACACTATTACATAATAGCATTGATAAATTACATGTTTTTCATTAAATCATATCCTTGTCTCATCAGATTCAGGAGGTAGTCGCAGAAGGTCCCGGAGTTACTCACCAAGGCCGCGAGTTCATGATAAAGACCATCACTCAAGCGATCGGAGAGAAAGATCACGGTCACCATACCGGAGGACAGAGGATCACTCCGACCACCGGAGGCGGCCCAGGGATAGTGGAAGATAGGTAAAACAAAGATATTATATGATCTCTACTCAATACTCATATTAACTTGTTGAACTTGACATGTTTAGTTCTCTTCTGGCTTGTGGTTATAACATAGTTTCTAGCTGTCCTGTGTATTTGTTCTGTAACCTTAACACCATGTAGCTTCCTCCAGGTGATGTTTTTGTCCATTTCCTCAATGGTTGGATCCAAAAATTGAAACAACAATGACTATAGTGCTCTTGTTTACTGTTCTAGTGTATGAACTCAAAATTAATGATTCTTAGGATTAGTTTTGGGTGGAGAGTTTCCCAAAAGGGTCCCCACAGGTAGAGAGGTGGCATTTTCGGGTTCGTGATAAAGCCTTACCCGATCCAACCTGAAAGAGTTTTGGGTTCATTCGGGTCAAATTTCACTTTTCAGGCATGAAATGTGTTAATTCGCGTTGTTGCCCGGTCTAATCCAACTCGAAAGTTGGTTGGATCAGATCAAATCAGATTTCAGGTGCCCACAGATTCGAGTCCAAAATGCTGACTCTGCCCTTGGCATTTATATATTATATACTATATGTATTATAATTTGACTAACTTTGGTTAAATTTAATATTGATGATAAAATTCAATTAAATAAATAATAGTCTTCATAGCATAGCTAATCACTTTCATTTGATTTCTGTCAACGACAAGAATCTTTGTGTTTGTCCATGAAAAGTCAACAGTAATAAAATATCAAGATTTATTACGATTTGGTATTCAGAAACAGAATCGTGAGCGAGCGAGCACTGTAAAATCTACTGTTCACCGGATACTCCAGAGGAGCTACGCCCCTTGTGGGGTCACAGGGGAGTAGTAGTGGGCCCTACGAACGGAGTGCGCTCCAGCTGAGCGGACTTGAAATCAAAATTCAAATTTGGTTATTGTTTTTATATTTATAGATAAAAATGAAAAAAAGTGAATAATAAGTAAAATTTCTCTGGGAGGAAACAGTTTGGTTTGGTATCTTTTAAATGGTACTACAATTGGCTTTGTTAGGATAAGATCCGACAGCTGTGTCCCTGACACGTGTAAGTCATTCTCTCTGTGGGACCGGTTGCTTCCTTCTTCGGCTCGGCTTTTCTGCCTCTCTTCAATAGTTATGTCAATTATTCTTAAATAGATACACTAAAAGCCGACAATTTGAATCTGAACTCAATGTTTATCTGAAGCTCGATTTTGCTTTAAGACTCGTACCTCAATCCGTAAATGGTCGAGTTAGGGTTGACTTCACCGTCTAAATTCGGGTTGGATTAAAGACGGTTCAGTTTAATCCACAAAGTCAATATCTTTTGTGGTTAAAATCTGAAAGTCGATCCTAATCCGACCAAACCGAAAACTCTATTGTGTTAGGGTTCAACGACCACAACCCGACTGACCTTAAATTTACAAGCTCTGCGTTTAAACGCTATAATTAAATAGATAATGTTGACGCGACACGATTGACACCAACAAAATTTAACATATTATGCATTTTAAAATTTACGCGTTTGATATAACACAATTCAATACGTATGTTACGTTCTTAAAATTAATTTATAACTATATCCTTGAATGTTTGTGTTGTGCATGTTATAACATATCTGATTAATCATGAACACGTTTTGTTCTATGTAAGGGTTTATGTGCAATATTAGTATTTTTAATAGTGTAAATTAAGATTAAACAAATAATATTTTGTTTATTTTTTTATCCCATAAATATATATATATAATTCACCAATAAATGTCTACTAATGGGCTTATAAATATATGAAATATTTCAAATTTAATTCAAACAAAGTCAAATAGATGGAATAAGTACAAGATAAATATTAAAAATAAATAGGAAAGAGACCATCCATAGTTTTGTACTTTTTTTTTCAATGTTTATTGAGTACCAAAAAGTTTGGTTTGACTTTTTTTGTACTCTCAATTTGATATAAAAAAATCCACCAACAAAAAGAATCTAAATTGTTTGTTTAAGTATTATTAGAATTGATAATTTATTTTAATTTTTTTGATAATTTTATTTCAATTTTTTTATTACTTATAATTAGAGTCTTTCCACAAGTGTAAGTGTGTGACTAGTGTTTCTAAACAAGACCTTAGATTATTGGAAAAAGTGCCAATTTAGTCCCTAAACTATCCAGAACGTGTCATTTTCGTCCATGAACTATCAAACGAGCCAATTTGGTCCATAGGTTATTCAAACATGCCAATTTAATCCAAACGATTTCAGAATCGAGCCAAATCAGGACATTCGTCAAATACATTGACGGAATCCGTTAAGTGCGCTGACGTGACATTTTTATTTTTTTTGCCACGTAAGCGAACTTAACGGATTCCGTCAGGGTATTTAACGAAATGTCCTGAATCGACACGCTTTTTGAAATACTTTGGACTAATTTGGCTCGTTCTGTTAACCCTATAGATTAATACCGCACGTTTGATAGTTCAGAGACGAAAATAACACGATTTTGATAGTTTAAGAACTATTTTGACACTTTTTCCTAGATTATTAGTAGTACAAAAAGAAAGCCAGCCCAGCAGGCCCAAGCCAAGCCCAGCTCAATCCCAAGCCCAAGCCACATTCGAGACCCACGCGCGCCACAGAAACCGTGACCGGCTATTACCGGTAAAAGAAAACAGAGGAGTGGCCGTACGGCACATGGCAGGTCGTTTCCATGGCAGTTGGTAAGCATTTACTGCTCTCTCTCTCTCTCTCTCTCTCTCTCTGCTTTTGGTTTCAGAGATTTTTTCAACCTCAAAAGCTGTGCACTGCACTGCACATTTCACACTCTCACTCCATATAATCGCTCGCCATCTTCTTCTTCTTCTCCAGATCGGTCTCAATCTTCACCAATCCACAATCGCTCGCATTTTCTAGCTCATCACTTTCTCTGCAGGTACTGTTTCTGAACTCGATTCGCTCTGCATTTTTCTTCTTTTTCTACAAATTCACGCTCTCTTGGCCGTACTTGAATATTTCCTGCTCTTTTTGATTTTTTTTTTAATTTTTTTGTGAATTTGATTTCTGTTGAATGTTTGATTTGCATGTTTGTTTTGTTTGAGTTTTGGAAATTTGAATACGATTCGCTCTGCATTTTTCTTCTCTTTAGAGAGCTCCCGGTTCTCTCAATTCACGCTCTCTGTTCTCGTTCTGCTACTTGAATTTCTCATGCTCTCTTTATTTTTTTTTTTTCGATTTGAAAAGATGATTTTTGGTGAATAATTGATTTGCATGTTGGTTTTGTTTGAATGCTAAATTGAAATTGCTTATTTGGTTGCTTCTTCGTATTTTGGATAATCTGGATTGTTCGTAAAAGGAATTTACTGCTAATTTTAGCAACTCGCTTCGCTCTGCTTTTTATTATTTTTTCTACAGATTTTTTTCCCTCTCAATTCATTCTCTCTGCTCTCGTGCTGTGCTTTTTTACACGGCCGTACATTAATTTTCTCTCTTTTTTCCAATTTGATTTCTGGTGAATATTTGATTTGCATGTTTAGTTTATTTGAGCTTCGTTATTGTTTTTGATCGGCAGTTGGAATGCTGAACTGCGATTGCTTACTTGCTTGATTCTTCTTGTTTTTTGATTATCTGGAGAGTTTGGAAAAGGAATTGTGAATTTACTGCTAATTTGAGCAAATTTGTTCTTTTGTTTTGCTTTGCCTTTTGGTGTCCGAGAAAACAGAGGGAAAGTGAAACCTTTCTAAACCTTTTTGATTAATTAGCTGATTTAATTTTGAAATTGATTTTTTTTCCTAAAGTTCGATTGGTTTTTCGTTTTCCTCCATTTTCTCGCCAGCCAAACAAGATTTTAGGTTCCAATAAACTGATAATATGAAAGTCTGGGAAGAAATTGAAGTGACTCAACGTGAAGGCACTGTGTTTGTGTGGTGACGTCACTATGGAAGCTTAATTATGAGCATCCTTTTGATCTGAATCAACAGTGCCCTCATTTATTTATTGTGATCAATCTAAAACCTGTGAATCAGGGAAATTGCATTCATCACCTACCTAAAATTATATTCCTCTCAAAGCTTAAAAATCACTCTTCCTTATCTCTCTTGATCAGCTAATGGCTATGGAAATTTTTATTTTTTGCACCTTTAATGTTACTTTGCTTTTTCTTTTTTCCTGCTTCAGGGATTACAGAAGGGTCATATTCTCTTTTTTTGTCTTGTTCTTGGAAGGACCCATGGCTTCCCTTTTTGCCAATACTGTGAAGATCAGTTAGGGAATGAGATGGGATTATTTTAAGGAAATATGAGCAGAACCCAATAGTTTTCAGACAAATAGACACTGTTCATTTGAATTACTTATTGGGTTTTGTCTAGTTGAGAGGTTGCATGGTGTTGGCAGTGGAGGAAGTTAAGAATTGGAAGTTTTGAAATTGTTCTTCTCATTGATGTTAAGTGGATTAAACAAAATGATGGAGGCTGAGCTATGTTCATCTCGAGTTTTGTCGCCTTTTCCGGCTTTTCGTGAAGAGAGTGGTGATGAGGAGCTGTCTGTTCTACCCAGGCACACCAAAGTGATTGTCACAGGAAATAACCGAACCAAGTCTGTTCTGGTGGGATTGCAAGGGGTGGTCAAGAAGGCAGTAGGACTTGGTGGTTGGCATTGGCTGGGATTTTCTAATTCCTGGCCTGCCTCCTTTATTTTATTTAAGTTTACTCCTTCACTGGTTGATTATTGATTTCTTGTGAGAATATTAGTTGATTGTGTAGCTATTTATATTTTGCTTTTTTTTTTCTTTGATCTGTTATATTCTCTATCTAACCTCATTGATTCTCCCTTTTTTTTTAAACAAATGATTTTTTTTCACTGCAGTTTCTTTTTTTCCCTTATTAATTATTTTAAGAATTTGGGTGTTTCCTATCTTTTCTCCTAAAAACTAGCATCCACCAATCAATTTATGGAAGAAGAAATCTGAGCCAATCTTACTGATATATAAAGCCTGTACTAGGGTTTTAGGTTCTTAGGGTTTATAAAGGTTATTTGCCTGCAAGGTTGGGTGGAGAAGAAGCTTCTACATGTTATATTTTGGCATTTTGTGTTTGCCATGGCTGAAAATATAGAAAAGGTGGGACAAATCATACTGCTACTTGCATATAAGTATGGAATATATGAGCCATTTTGCATGTAGAACCTATAAAATAATATCTTACCTCCCCCAAAAAAATTATTTGAGAGAGAAGTATTTGTTTTATAGATGATGCAACAAAATACATGCTAATTATAGGTTTGGTTATTCTGAAGTTCAATTGTTTAAATCTCCCTTAGTTGCTTCGTGTATCCTCTGTTTATGAATAAGTTGGATCATGATCTCTTTATTTAATCATAAACTAAAATTGGACACATCTATGAGAACACTATTATGTTTTGGCATGCACATGAACAAAAACTTGCTGGAGGCTTCTTTGATTATGTTTTGACATGCACATGCTGTACTTGCCAGATTCATGGTTGAAACCATTATGTCTTGACATGCACATACAGGAACTTGTTGGAGGCATCTTTGAGACTATTATGTTTTGACACGCACATACTAACTTGCCAGATGCATTGTTGAGACCGTTGTGTCATAACCTGCATGCACATATACACTTGTTGGATGTATCTTTGAGACTATTGTGTTTTGACATGCAAGGTTCTAAAAAACGGGGTTGAGGTTAAGTTGCAGAGGAATGCATTGAGTGTGTTGGAACCCCCGACAGGGAACGAAGAGGATGATGATCTTGACAACTCTAGCAGTAGTTCTGACATGGGCGAAAAAGACAATAATTTTTGTAAGTTGCAGTGTTTTACACCCGAAACAATAATTTTTGTTGCTTGCAACGACATGAACTCATTGAAAAAATCCCTTATTCTTCGTTTTTTACTGTTTTTCTTTGACAGCCAGTAGTCTCGAGTTCCATAAATTTAGCAAACCAAGAGTTCGGCACACAAAGCCTTGGGACACATCTGCAGCAGCAAAATTAACAAATCGTAGCAGTTTCAGAGACGTCCAATCCATCATTCACTCACCTCAAACGGTATGAAACTTTGAGTTCAAAGAATACATGTAGCTTCAACGATTGTACTTTTTTTGTGAGAGTAAAATCTGTATGGATTGCTTGATTTTATACGCTCCTTTGCTTATGATCATGCTCTTTTGAGCGACGTTTAGATTTGTACTAGTTAGCATGCAATTGTTGACACATAATATGCATATTATTTGAACTGTGTCGGCACAACCACAAAAAATAAGTGTCATGATAAGCTACTGCAATACTGATATATTTCATGATGCCGTGTGATCAACAGAAGGTGAATTTATCAAAACTAGGAACTGAATCACTATGGCGATATTGCAAGCACTTCAACCTTGTGAGTATGCTAACTCCTCTGCATGTCTATTGCACCTCTTTACTTGTACATTAGTAAATTTGTTTATTGACTTCACTGCCTTGCAAATTTGAATCGCAGCCATGTATTCATTCTAATCCATCACGGGAGAGAATGCTCAGTGCAGTGCAACGGCATTTTGCATCCCAGGTCTCTCCTCTCTCTCACACACACACTCACACACAAACATATCGTATATGTCATAGTATAAAGTTAATATTGGACCTTTAACTATCCGTTTAAGTTTTTAGTTGATTTGGTCATGTACTCGGTATCAGAGCCTTCTAGACCTAAAGGTCACATGTGTAACTTGCATGTAAGGGGACGTGTTAGAGTATAAAGCCTAATACTGAGCATTCAATTATCATTTTAAGCTTTTAGTCTTCAGTTGATCCTTTACTGTATACACAAACATATAGTATATGTAACAGTATAAAGTTAATATTAAGTTTATGATTGAGTTGGTCATTTACACGGTATCAGAGCTACTCAGACCTAGAGGTCACAAATTTATCTTGCACGTAAAGAGACGTGTCACGAGCATTCAACTATTAGTTTAAGCTTTTAGTTCAGTTGATCCTTTACCGTATACATGTCTCTAACGTGTTACGTTGAATTTGTTTGATACAGCAGCAACTGGATGAACTACAAGTGATCTCGGAATTCATTAAGAAAGCGAAGAAGGTCAAAACTGCGAGCGCGTACATGCAACGAGGTGGGAACTCTGATGAATGATGCTCTAATGCTTGTATAAATAATATACATATTAACAACCCTAACCTCTTTAGATGAGATCTTAGTTTTATAGACTGATTTTGGGAGAGAAATATGGTTGTGTTTGGCCAAAACCATATTCAATATCTCTCCCCTCGGATCCTAACCCTAGTATGTAATGTCTAACATCAAAAAGTTGATTCTCTTGAGTACATATATATCTATGTTCCTATCTCTCATTAGACCCTTCTCTTTTGTTTGGTATACTTGAAAGTGTAATGTGGACACTTCGGACGAAAAAGTTTCTTATTTCAATTGAGAATTTGGTTCTCCATGACCTTGGGATTGGTTTTGTTCGAGTTGTGAACCGTTCTGATCGTCTATTATGTTGAAAAGTGATGCTTTAGTCGATTGCCAAAATGACCTCTTGTTGACATGAGCACCGTGTGGTAGATAGAATAGTTATCAAGTCGCTGGTTTCAATCTTTCGTGTAACGTAAAAAGTTATGGGTATTTTGGTATTTTGATTCAATTTGTGAGGGGTAATTTGGGAATAGTAAAATATGGAAGTTGTTAGGTGTGGTGGGATGGAAGGAAATAGAGAAATGCCAGGCTGTCATTTGGGGTCACGGAGATCCGTGCAACTGTGGGTGATGTTGACTAATGCTCCTTCCCATTGGGCCCCACACAACACCTGTGAGCGGGCTTTTCTCAATTTTGAATTCTAGAATGGACCACTATTAATTTTATTATTTAAAAATTACCTCTAAAAGGCTACTAAACAATAAACAAAAAGCGATCCGAGTTGGGTTTGGGATCGTGGATTGCTTGAGATCATTATTGAGTCGGATGTCCAAGAAGTGTTAATGGTTGGATCGTGTCGTATTAGACATGTTGAATGATGACGTGCCAAACGTGTTGGTCATATCGTACATAACGAATTGGATTGTGTTCATATCAATCGTGTCATGTTAACAACAACCGTTTAGTTACTGCGTTAAACATGTTGAATGTGTCATATTCGTGTTAAACCGTTTAATACAATTATTAAATATGTCATGTTCTTATGCAACACAAATTTAACAACAATGCCAAGAATAAGATTGTTATTACTTTTTTTTTTACCATAAAGATTACATTTTCACAATACTTGCTACGATTCATCCTAGCCCATGTTTTTCTTGGGCTCAAGTGGGCCATTTTAATTCTTCTAGCCAATATCATGTCACACAAACCCATCTACCGGCCCAAACCTGGCCCATCAAATAATAAATGGGCCTGGAACAGCCCACTAAAAACCCAAAACCCGTACACAAAAATTTTCCCGGAAAATATTCCATATTTTCTCTCAGAAAAACAAAAAGAAAAAGAGTAGTGTTTTTTTCAGCGAAAGTCATTCTCTCGCGCACGAAAACACACACACAACAGAAGAGAGAAGCCTTTCTCGGCTTTTCTCTCCATTTTCTCATGACGAAACCCAAAACCTTCATTTCCAATCTCCTCTGAAGCTCACCAGTTCCTGCGAATTCTCCACTTCGATCTCCAGGTAACTCAATCTCCGCTCACTCGTTGCTCTGCTCCGATCAATTCAATTCTATAATCGGCTCTTCTCGTAACTGGCTCGTCTTCCAGTTCGAATTCACCGTTTGATAGTTTCTACTAAGCTTCGCTTGACCGTACACGTTTCGATTAGATGATTATCTGTGCGTGTTGGCTTCTGTGGCGGTGATGATCACGCGGTTGTGGAATTTGGCTGTTTTTGACTTTTTGTTTGTCTTTGATTGACTGTGTGTTCATCTCCAGAAGCTTTGTTTCGATTTGTTAGGGTTTTGTAGCTCTCTGTTTTGATTGTTTTTTTTGTTCTTTCTACTGTCTGGTATCATTGTTGTTTATTGAGTGAGATACGGAATTTCAGTTCAGTTTGAGCTGATTGACGATGATTTGTTGAGATAATTGTTCTATAAGTTGGTTTTTTAGTGGATTTGGAAGTGGAAGTGTACTATCGGTGTGAGGAGCTGAGAAACTTATGGAGTTTGTGGATTTAATTTGTAAAACTCAGGCTTAGGTTTTTGACCTTTGGTTGGAGATTGAGTTAGTTTTGGAGAAATTGAGCTGAGCTTATAGATGAACTTTGAAGGTGCGAAGCAGCAATCTCGCTGTTGAATTCATAATTAGTCCTTTCAATCAAAATTTTGCTTGTAGTAAATTAATTGTGCAGATCCGAAACCTGTTGTGGTCCTATAATAATAACTTTATTGAATTCTATATTGTGGTTGCATTTAATATGGAGTATAAGATATTTAAGGTTTAGCATTTAGTGCAATTACCATAAATTAATTGTTGATTTCTATTCATATATGAGTTGGTATGTGTTATTGCACTGTTTGGCTTGTATTGAATGTATGCATGCACTTGTTACTTTGGATCTTCGATAGCTAAAGGCTTAAGTGTGTAATAAAGCTTATTCTTTGTGTATTAGAGTTTTGTTCTATGCCGGAGAAAGGGATTTGATTCACCAAGTGCTGATAATATCTTAGGCGAGAAGTAGAGATACGGGAAATGGGTGGTTGCTGCTGCTGCTGCTCTTCCAAAAGAGCTGAAATAAATAGTAGACCGGCATACTATTATGTGTGTATTATCTTTATCCCTTGTAGATGCTTTTCATTTCAAATATTCTTATTTTGTGTTTCAGCAGAATCTTGTCTTTTATAGTACATGCCACGTACACAATCTCCTGCATATTTCTCATTGCATATATGGTATGGCAGCTAAAAAACCCATATCCTCTCCATTACATCTTAATCAGTCGGCTTATAAGGGAAGTTGAGTCCGGGGATAACAGTTGGCAATTCTTATTTTGTTCCCTCCACTGATCAAAACTCTTACGAACTTTGGTTGCTGTTCTAGGAATAGGAAGTAGTCTATATTCTGGTTGGTGGACCTAGTGTTTTAGCTGTCTGAGTGTCTGACTTGTACTCTATTAGCGGGATTAGTCAATATGTCAAGTTCCATATACCATCTTAATTATTAGTGTTATATAGGGGTGACAATTCGTGTTCGCGGGTCGTGTTGAAAATTGAGTATTCTATTGAACGGCTCAACCCAAACACGACCCGATAATTAAGTGGGTTACACAAGAACAGCTCGAACACGACTCATTTATAAGCGTGTTGATAAGACACACTCAACTCGTTTAATTAGTTAGGTTTAAAATTACATGATTCGACACGTTTAAATTAATGAGTTTGATATGGGTCACAACACAACACAAAATAACATATTAAACCCGTTTAATAGATATGGGATTATGGGTCATTTTGACATGATATGTTTAAAAAACTACAATTTTATCCTTAAATGGGTTACACCACTGCTTATGACTCGTCTAATAAAACGGGTTATGCAGGTTAAGTGGGTTCAACACGAACACAATTAGGCTGAAATCAAACCACATAAATTCGTGTTCAGTCACGGGTCATGACCCAAATTGACATCCCTCGTGTTATAGTACACTATGTGTTTATGTTATTATTTTCATGTAAATTCATATTTTGCAGTGCCCTAGAGCACCAGAAGAGCGTCTGCCCTTGTCACCTCTCCATGTTGCACCCTCTACAGGACTCCTGGTTGATACCAATCTGGATACATCAATCCCCGACACTTACCGGCCTCCTCCCATACCTATGCCCTATGACGTCGCTTTAGGCTATCCTCAAACTCCACCAGTTGTTCGAGAAATCCCGGGCAATAAGAATGATGCAGGAATGCAGACACCGAATTCGGATTCTATTCAAGAAACAGTTGGTGGCGTCACTCAAGCAGCTTCACCAAAGTGTGAAGACATCAAGGAGTCAAACAAGAAGCTGCAAGCTGATGTTGAGCTTGGATCTGGCAAGGAGTCCGAACTTGAGCTCTCAAAGTCAGTTGAAACTATTGATTCCCCAGCAGATGAGGACGTCTGTCCGACTTGTCTCGAAGGTAACATACCCTTTGCTACGTGTTGACTTATTGTGGTTCCTTTCCATACTTTATGCATCTTTAGCCATATCAGAATAGAACAATGTAGACCTTTTCTTTTTCAAAACTGTAACAGAGTATGACCCGGAGAATCCGAAAATTCTGACGAAATGTGAGCATCATTTTCACCTTTCATGCATTCTTGAATGGTTGGAGCGAAGTGACACCTGTCCCGTCTGCGATCAGGTTCGCCTCTTATGATTCATTTGTTCTTCCAGTGATTGAACGAGGAAATCAACCATTTATGCTTTCGATAATGAGAGGGTTTTGTTCTTATGTTTCAGGAAATGATTTTCAGCCCTCCGATTGATTAGTACCATCAACAACTCCACAGCAATGTTCGATTTCTCTCTGAAAGATAGGATATAGATACACAAGAGTTCATGTTTTTTTTTTTTTTTGGGTATTCACTGTTCAGGGACAACCACAGGTCAAGTTGTAGTTTGATTTTTTGCATCTGAAGGATTCACATCCTTCCAAACCTAGTTTCTCAGTGCTTTTTATTTCTTTGGAGAGATATAGTGAGAGATGGGTAGTGCCAGTTTTCTATGAATTCGTCTTCGGTGCCAAAAACAAAAGTTACACAGGGGCGTTGAATGGAACAGAACGTAACGTGCCGAGTATAGTTTTTTGTCAAAATGAAACACATGATTCTGTGAATTCGTCTTAGGTACCCAAAACCCGAGTTGCATAGGTGGTTTGAATGGAATGAACATGCCGGGCATAGTTTTTGTCGAAATGAAACGTGATTAAGGTAATCTCTCTCTCTCTCTCTCTCTCTCTCTCTCCCCCATGTATATATAGCATTTTACAGTGTAGTTGATTTTGAATTGGTTCTGTAAATGGCATATTGTGCATTTGTGTGTGTGCTGTATTGTTTCACATTAAGTTCAATGTATAGATTGGTTTTGAAAATTGGATCACCGAAGGGGATTTTGATTGTTGCTTTAAGTTCAAAGCATCTAAAGGAGTGTCTAGATTCTTGTGTACACTGAAAATCACAATGGTACGGATAATAATCAATATTAAATGAAAGTTGCTATGATAAAATGTACAGTCTTTTCCAAATTTGTTAATTTATGGGTTAAAGAAGAAAACCATATAAAATTATTTCGTGCTAGACCTATATTTACTCCCTACCTTCGGATTTCGGGTGGGCAAGTTTTTATCCGGTTTAAGGGTTATGAATTTGGGTGTAAAAATGTGCAGGGGTCAAGCACAACTGATGGAACCGGTTCGATTGAGTTTGTTTTATGCAACCAAAACCCGCCAAAATTCTGAAAGGTTTTTGGATGTTGGGATTCGAGACTAAATTGTTAACTCAGGTGGTTGATGTCAACATTGGATCAATCAATTTCATTTAATCATATGTGATGAAATTGATTTTGTTTGATTATATTTTATTATAAATAATTAAATTTTGGGTTAACTTTAGGTCTATCGAACTAATATTTTACTTAACACACTCACAAAAGGAGAAATCAATTAGTAAAAACAAAAGCAAGATCATGAAAGATGATCGAAATTCTCTCACTAACAACCAAACTCTAGAGAACCTGACAAACTATCAAAATGAACTGCTTGTTTTTTTTTTTTTAAGTTGAGCTACACAACAGGGGTAGCTCTCCTCTATTAACCCAATTCCCACTCCACCCGACACAATGAGATTTGGACCCACGACCTTCTACGTGGAGATGTGTGTCTTGACCATTGCGCCACCCCCTAGGGGGCAAGTTCGCTTGTTTAACTACCTTTTATAAAATTTATAGGAAAATATCACATTTTCTAAAAATATTTTAGAACTTATATTAAAAAAATATTCCAAATTCTACTACAACACATTATTTGAAATATTCAATTTATTGAATATGTCAAATATAAAAATTAAATTAACTCCAATTTTAAATATTTCTAATCTTTTTTAATGAATAACCAAAATGTATACATGAATTACACCAATGCTAAAAAAAAGTATACTTCTAAACAAAACTACCATTGCCTATTTAGGACTACAATTCAAATTTTGGATCGATTTTTTTTAAAATTCGGATTGAAAATACTTCAACCCAAATCTTAGTCGAAAGATTTGCAGGCTGGATTAGATCATATTTTACTTGAAAATTCACTAGATTCATACAGAATCGTCCAATCAAACTCAAATTAAGTCAAACATATATTATGTTACCTGAACTCGTAAAAGTCGGTCGAATTTTAAGTGCTAACGAGTTTAGTTTCAAAATACCTAACTCTTAGGCCTAATTAAAACATAAAAATAATAATTAGCATCAAATCAATTTTTCCACTAATTGAACAGCTAATAGTATCTTTAGTGTGTGAAAAAAATTACAACACCTTAATTTACTGCGACGAGCCGTCCTCTCCTTGTGTGTGTGGACTCGTCCTGCTTTCACTCATTCATGTCTGAAACCGCTTTTTCGATTTTGCGTCTCTTAGAAAACAAACAAAAAAATCAATTCTTTTTTCGCTTTCTCTATACCTACTCACCGCCCAAACCAACCCTTTTGGCCTCCGCCTCCGCCCACCGGAAAAAATGTCGTCTCCGAGCAAGCGCCGAGAGATGGATTTGATGAAACTGTAAATGGTTTTGCTTTGTTAGTTTTGGTCGTTTTTTTAGAATTTTTGTTGTTGTGGGTATTGTTTATATTGAATTTGACCTTGTGGGTTTTGTTTGATTTGTGTGGATTAGGATGATGAGTGACTACAAGGTGGAGATGATCAATGATGGCATGCAAGAGTTTTTTGTGGATTTCAATGGGCCAAAAGAGAGTAAAAATCTTCTATACCCATATCTGATTTTTGTTTTGTTTTGTTTTGAACATTTTTTGTGTGATTGGTTTGTGTCTCTGTGTTTGAATTCAGTGATGTTGATTTAGCTTAATTGGATGCTACAAGTTGGATTTATGGGGTGATTATGGATTAGTACCAAATATGATTTTCATAAACTCGTAGCTACATTTAACGATTTCCTTTTAATGGAGAAAATCATGTGCTTTGCCCATAGCATTCGTAAATATCATAAGTGAAATTGAAAAGATGGAAGATGATGTAGTGAAATGGGAATTAGGTTAGTCTTTTTTTAGATTGTCAGGGCATTTTGGAAAATTTTTAGAATAAGAAAATGTTATGTGCAAAACACGTAATGAGAGAGAATGAATTGATGATTTACGGATGGAGTGAAAACGTTTGAGGTGTAATTGAAATTTTTAACCTTTCCATAAAGATAATGTTGAATGTGTTTTTCTTCGTTGTACTTGTTCTATCTGTGATGCAAGTTTGTTTTTTGATGATTTGCCTCTATGAACATGAAGTTCATTAGTAATTTTTTTGGGGTTTGTAGATTTGGATGAATAGAATTTTTCGTTCTTCGCGTGTAATTTTTTTCTCTGCTTTTGAAATACGATAGGTCTGTATGAGGGAGGTGTTTGGAGGATAAGGGTGGAGCTACCGGATGCTTACCCGTACAAATCTCCTTCCATTGGCTTTGTCAACAAAATCTACCACCCCAATGTGGATGAGATGTGAGTTCATGGATATTAAACACTATGTCCTTTCATTTGTTTCGACGCTAAATGCTAATGCTTCTATACGGGTTAGTTTCTAGTACCCATATCTGTTAAAATGTTCCAAGTCTTATGTGTTTTGGTGTAATTCCGAGTTTCAGGTCTGGCTCGGTATGTTTAGACGTTATAAATCAAACGTGGAGCCCCATGTTCGGTAAAACAGCCCATCATTTCACTTTCTTAATCGTTCGTTATACTTTTTCTGCTTCTTGCGGAGTTTTGTACTGTTGTGTTATATTAATTGATTGTTTTTTTCTTCCTTGAAGATTTGGTTAATGTATTTGAAGTGTTCCTTCCTCAACTTCTTCTGTATCCCAACCCATCCGATCCTTTGAATGGAGAAGCTGCTGCTCTAATGATGCGTGACCGACCTACTTATGATGAAAGAGTCAAAGGTAGTAAACGTTCTCCAATTTAGAAAACACCCTCTTGTATGAGTTTATTTACGTGGTTGATGAAACTCCTGCTGTCTTTTAGCATATTGTATTCAAGTCCGGTCGTTTCAAGTCATGAATTATCCTTTTCTTTATGCTCAATAATCGCACTAGGCTGGATTGAGGACAAGTAACATTTCCATCTGATGCTCGTTTTGTTGTGGGTATGCGAGTCAAGACAATTAGACAAACTTTCTAGTGAAATTGTCTCAAATGTTTGGGAAAAAAGTCAGGGAGGTCCCTGAACTTTCAAAAAGTTACCAATGTAGTTACTAAACTTTATAAAAGCCAAATTAGTCAATGAACTTGTTTAGGTCAACTAACGGGAGGGACCATTTTGACCCGAAAACGCAAAGTTTAAGGACTATTTTGGCATTTAAAGTTCAAGGACTAAATTGTCGACTTTTTAATAGTTTAGGGACCTCCCCGACCTTTTTTCTTTCCAAAATGTTATCACGTGGTTCCTTTTCCTATGGGCTTTATCTTTGTATGATTATTAATAACCCGACACTCTTTCCCTTTTGCTTTTAATTTGGATGACATCATTGTTCTGTTTTGGTGCATTTATGTGCAGTTGAGCACAAATTCTGTGTATGTATGGCCAAACCATTTTCGTCATGTCCTTCAAAAGGCGATACCAAGTATTGATAATGTTTGTTTGATAGTCAACTGGTATCGTCATTTCAGATTTAAATATTTACTTTTGGAGTTTGAGCGTCTATTACCATAAACAGTTTTGTGAGAAAGTCTAAGTGCTTGGTGTTCAAGTGACATCCAAACCTAAAACTAAAGCTGGCAATTCGAGTTTCAGATCGGGTTCGGGTTGGAAATACCTAACCCGACCTGGAAGGGTTGTGGGTTTCGAATTGGATTTTGGGTTCGCCTGACCCGATCCGCCCTCAAAATTGAGTGATATATTTTATGCAATTCTTAGTAGAATCAATTCGTAGAATAATCTATAATTGAATTTTTCAATACCCATATATAGTTAGCGTTGAAAAGTGAGGTAACATATTCGTGGCTACCCTCAAAGTCTGTCATACTAGGTTATCAACCTGATAAGTCGGAAGTAGGTTTTATCTTTGTAAAGCACCATAACATCGAATCGGTTACAGAGCTGACGATTCAGGTTCAAAGTCGTGTTTTTCGTTAAAGACCTTACCCTAACTCGACTCACAAGGTGTGCGGTTTTGGGTCAGGTCACATGTTTTGCAAAGAAAATGCGTGTGTTGCACTACCCAATGTGCATTTCTTCTATGATGAACTCGACATTACCCGAAAATCAACCAAATCTACTTTATGTGACCCATACTTGCATAAATGTTAGCTCTATGTTAGACGGACCACAATAAGTATTATGTTGGATTCTCGTGTTTTATTAAACTGTGTCCATTTTCAGAGTATTGCGAGAAGTACGCGAAACCAGAAGATATTGGGGCTGTGCCGGAGGAGAATTCTAGCGACGAGGAGCTGAGCGAAGAAGACGATTATGACTCCGGCGACGATGCTGTAGTCGGAGAAGCTGATCCATAGGTGCATAACAATGCATTGCTCTTTCATGGGCCTCTAATCTTGTTCTGTAAAATGTACATGATATATATCTATATATATTATTCAGTTTCAGAAGAAAATTGGAATTTGACAAAACTGAAGGCTAATGGAAAAATTCCTATACCTTCCAAATCTTTAGCTTTTAATGGTGTTTTATGTAATTATTTTGAATTGTTTCTCAATATTTCAAATATTCATTTAGTGCTTGGGACTATAATATGCTTGCATTTCTATATCTTTAAGTAGCGTTTGGATTATAAAAAAAAATGTGAACGGTTCATTCACATTTTGCTCACTTTTACATACCGTAGTGCTTTAAATATTTGGTAGAGATCTCATTCTCACGCTAAATATGTTGATATTCGCATAATGTTTTTGCAACCTCTTAGATGCTTCTAGGGGTCGATTTTGCTTATGGATGATTGTTTGGCACTCGTCAATAGTTTTGACATATTGACAGTGTTTATGCGAATTTGGCAGCTCACGAGCATGCTCGACTTCTTAATTCTGAGTCATAAGGTTTTATATTTATATCGGGGAATGTCTCGTGTTCTATTTCTAGTATTGTATGTTTAGATATTCCGTAATAAAGATTGTTTGATTTTTTTATAAAAAAAATAGGGTTAGATTGAATAATTTGATTCAGAAATTAGAATGGCAGCAAATGAAACGGGCTGAACTGGCCTTTCAACTTTATCTTCATGAATCACGCGATAGCGCTAGAGCCAACAATTTAGACCCGGCATCCGATCCGAACTTAATTCGAAGTTGGTTGGGTTAGGATCGGGTTAATCATGTAAAATTTCGAGGCGCATTAAACAAGAATTTGGACCCAACATTCGACCCGAACTCAATTCGAAGTTGGTTGAGTTAGGGTCGGGTTAATCATGTAAAGTTTCGAGCGTCAAATTCCTCCACTATCTTCTATCACCCAACTTAAGAGTTCTATGCCAGTAATTGTATCAATAACTCGAGACTCCTCCACATCATCTCTCTCGTAATGAAAAAACAACTTTCAACAAACGAGAACAAAATATAACACTCTATAATGAAAGACATACCGTAACATTCATCAAGAGAGTAAAAACAAACTAGTGGAAATTAGAGCTAATGAAAAAGTTAACTTTAATTAACTTCGATTACTATTTTGACTTAAACTTAAAGTTCAAAGATTTAAAGTACAAAATCCTAAATACATGTCGTTTCGAGTTTTGATACCACTTGTCGGAAAACAAACACGTTAGAGTTAAAAAACAAGAAATCCTAATGTCGCTCTTGAATTTGCAAAAATTTTGCTCTTCGAATTGTCAATTTATTAAGAACCAACATGGTGTTAAAAAAAAAATAAGAACCAACATGAACAAATGAGTTTGAATCACTAAAAAATAATCTTTAAGAAACTGAGGTCAATTAGCATAAAATTAAAATCATCCAAAAACCAACATGAATAAATGAGTTTGAATCACTAAAATATTAAAAAACATTGTTTTTTTATTATAAAATAAATCATCTATTTCTAATCATAGATTAAGGCTCGTCGGATTATTTGAGCCACACCATCCCCTGTGACGGTGTATGATTCAGAAGAAATGATATCAATGTCTAAAAACGTACAACAACATGGTTGAATGTGTTCAGATTGAAAAATCTTCGTCGCGATCTTAGGATCAATCTTTCCGGCAGCAGAAGATACAGAGAAAACAATGACACAAATAACAAATTCCAAGTTCCATAAAGTGGAGTTGGGGACGGGGCCATAATCATAACTATAAATGCAACACATTTTATCATCTCCGATAGGAACATATACACCTCGGTATATGTAATCTTTGTTGTTGACGAGGACTCCATCGTTGAAAAAGTCTTTTTCAAGAGGTTGAAAACACCGAAGATAAACTTGGTCATCACAATCCACATCATCATCAGCAATAGAAACGAGATAAGCGTAGGGCAAATCTTCCCAAAACCCGAACAGGACATGCATATTATCAACCTTGAGGTACTTTTCCATTTTTGGCATTGCCCGCGAAACCATCCTGAAAGACTTAATCATTTTCCCATCGTCCGGGAACCATTTCCTAACCCGCGTGTCAAAAACAGAGAAATTGTCCAATCCGGTGTCTACGTAAAGCTTCTTCCCGAGAACAAAGTGATTCAATGGCCCGAATCCAAGAGAATATGAAGGTAATGGACTCCAAAGACGAGAAACAGGATCATAAACCTCAAAACCTTGTCCCGAGTAATTATCTTCCCATCTAGCATTGAACAAGGATTTGCCCGTAAGGACATAAAGCATATCATCTATGACCTCGGAAATAGGATTAGGCTTCTCCGTCTGCATCTTGAAAATACGCTCATTTTCAATTCTATGTTCGCCGTTGAGGTTGTGAGTGCTGAATAGACGAAAGATAGCATTACTGCTACAACAATGCCAAAAGTCGGGAGTAGATAATTTTACAATTCCGATAAATCTCCAGCCACAGACTCCACCATAGTTGGGATAATATAGACCTCTTTTAAGAAATTCCCCGCCAATCATCCAAAATTGGCCATCGACAATGTTGATTCCTGCACATACCGGAAGACACTCTTCGGGAAATTTCACAGCTACATTCAATGATTTGGAAAGCTTATTGTCACGATTCAAACTCACCGAATATAGACAATCCATAGTTTGGATGTAAAGATAACGCCCGGGTTCTTCCCCCATTTCTTCAAATTCCTAATGACACAAACTAATGTAGACATCAATATATTATTAGGAAATTCAAAGAATTCAGCAAGAACAAGGTGTGACAAGTAAATAAATAACGTAAATTTGCATCATTCGAGAAAGCGAGCATATAGATGCATAAACTCTTAAAGTGTTTGAATCAACAACTGAATCTCTGTTTGTTCACTGAATCCGACCAAATCTAATGGAACTCATCAAATCTATACTCTTCGGATTCAACCATATATAAATTTTGACTTGCACTATTCGGGCAAAATTAAACCCGATCGAATCAAATTCAGCAAATTGTGATGATACAAATCTAACTATCAACTATAAATTAATAAATCACAGATTCATGAACCCAATCAAATCAAACCCATCAAAGTAACAAATAAAATGGAGCCCTTAAAATGATTCCAAAGAGTTTGGTGAATACAAAATCTATCTGCAAAACCCTACCAAATTTAATGGAACCCATCAACTAATTCACATAATTTTGAAAAATTACTTAATAATTTAGGAGGATCTAATTAGGTACACAACAATCTACAATCTTTGCATCACAACCAATATTAAAAAAATATATATAGTGAATATATCGAACCTGTGACTGTGAGCAGAAGAGAGAAAATAGACTCAATCTGGGTTCAGGGTTTTATATATTTATTGCAAAAACATTGATTGTGAATAATTTTATATTTCTTATCTTTTGTATTGTTTGATGATGACGTACTTTGATTTTTAATATTAAGAAAAAATCTATGAAAATATGTTAATCAATTTTCAATGTCGTTGATGACTTAGTCCGCTCTGCGCCAAAAACTTATGCGAGGGAGTTGGTCTCATATATGCCGTATTGTTATTCGTTAAACTTAATTTTAAACTATAAAAATATGAAATATGAATTTTTCACGTACGTTGATTGTTGCGTCATTTTGCACACACAAAAGAAATTGTACAAAATTTGATACATTAAGTATGTTCCTTGAATGATATTTTATTTGGTAGAATTGAAAACTGTGATGTCCCACCCATAGTCACGTATGAAATCAAAGCCAACATTCTCATCTAGAAGCGACAATTTCAATTTGAAACTCAATTAGGATTTTTTGTAGGTTTGAGTTCACATAACATAAATCCGACACGTTTTAAGGTTGAGTAGGGAAATCGCACACATTTTATACATAAAACCTGAAATTTGATCTAAAATCGTAACCCACACCCTTTTAGGTCAGGTTCAACATATGTATTATAAACCTTATAAAACATTACCCGAAACCTGAAATTGCTAGTTCTACTCTCATTTCAATTTGTTGCATTCCTCTAATTTCATTAACATAATATAAAATAATGACAATCAATTTTGGTAGAACACGCCCTCGAAACAAAATATATATTGATAAATATAATTTTTTTAATGAGAAATCAGGGCCTAGCTAGTCACTGCGAGACCCCCTTTGTGACAAAGCTAGTTTGCCGAGTTTCTTAGAGAGAGTTGTTTTGCAACCTAGGTATTCTCTACCTACTCAACAATTTCGGTTTTTGTTGGTTGTGGTGAAAATGATCCTCCCGAAGTTATTGGTGTTAAACTTGATCTCACCCAAAAGCTTAAGCTAATAAGTTGAGGGTTCAACGTGTATATAAAGTAGCGACAAATTTCACATTCTTTGAATGCGGAATACATTAACACTCCCCCTCACCAACCATTACTTTCCACCGTAGCACCCTCATATCATGCATTGAATTCCAGCCACCGCGATTACCCACAACCACAACCTCTTTTACCTTTAGGGTTAGAAGCAAAAGCTCGAATCCGCTCAGTTACATTGTACCCTTAGGGCTCTCTAGTTCTTTGACCGTAGTACTATTTTTTTTAGTTTTATACGAACAAGTCAAATAAAGAGGATCGCGAGGATAACACCTAGCATGATAGTTTCATTTTAAGTAAAAGCACAAAAGCTAATCCAAGTTGTCAGGACTGAGTGTACGTGACACAAAAAGGGAACACCCACAAGATTTGCACATGTGAATGTCATGTGCAAGATACGTACATATTTCATATGTATGTTAAAGTTGGTGAGGCAACACTAGAATATGCTACATCACCAAATAAATATTTTCTAACTCTTTCTTTCAAAGACTTATCATTTCCAATAAGTTACAAAAAATCATTATATTAACTACTAACAATAGTTAACAACATTAGATATAACAATCACTGATATATATAGGAAGTAGCATGCTTATATAGAAGTTAGAAGATCAATGGTTTCTCTACTCTTACGATGTGGGATTCTTATGCTTATATAGGAGTTACAAATTCAATGCTTTATCTATTTTTTCAATGTGGGATTCTTACACCACATTCTAAATTTTATATACTACGTATTTACATTATGATTCTATATATTTTCTAAGTGAAACTTATAAATATTCGTATTTTACCATTTGTATGTTTTTATATTGTTATTAAATTATTTTATTTTTACTTGAATTTGAACTTTCGACTTTTGTTTGACACTTTTCGGTTGATACATATTTATATGTTGTTGTAGTTGTTGTTTTATAAGAAAATTGCTAATTTATTTAACACTCTTGTTTACGTTGCTATTGTTTTTTTTTTATCATCTATCTGTATCAAATTCATACAATTTCATGCCTCATCATTTATTCTCAAACAATTTGAACATCATTATAACAAAATACAAAATCTTAACTACTTATATACCATTTTATTTGATATATCATACAAATTTGAAGAATAAAGGAAGAAAAAAATTTCGTGCAACGCACGGGATCACCATCTAGTAGAGAATAATTCATAATTCCTTAGAATTTGTAGAATATTCTAGAAGAACAATCCTAGCTGTAGATTGTAATATAGTACTTCATATCCTATCCATTAATTTTGTAAGTCTTCTAGTATAATAGGTGAGGTTTCATTTATCCAAACCATCTCCTAAATTTTGTAAACATATCTTGTGAGAAATAACCTCACTTTGTAAATTTCTTTCATATTTGTTATTTTCCTTTATGCTCGCTTATTAGTTTGCATGTAGAAAGACTGACTTAAAGTAGCACGCAAATTGCTAGAAAGATTTGGTCCATACTACATGGAAAGTACACCAAAAATCAATCACAGTGGGACAAAAATTCAACATTGATTTGTCTGGAGCAAAAACAACCGGACAAGAGCATTACATAACCTAAAACTACTCAACAAATTAGGATTGAGTTACAGTACATATGACTCAAATTAGGATTGAGTAGTAAAATGTGTTTATTTAGCTAAGTAGAAGCAATTACTTGATCCGAAAAATCTTCGGATTTGCCTCAATACTCTCCACATCTTTCTTGAGCTGGTCAATGTCAACGGTATTGTCAACATGCATAAACTTTTCCATGGCCAGTTGTTGGCGGAGTAGGAGGATATGAAATTTTGAGTGGGTTTACAAGAGAGAAGATATATGAGAGAATATGAGTAATATAATATCTTTGATTATTGGTTAATTTACAAATATCTTTCAATGTGATAACATATATGTGACTCTAAGAAACTAACATAACGCCTTTCATTAAATCAAATTGTAAGCAACAAAACTCGAAATAGACTCCAAAATCACTCCCGCAGACAAACACCTCCACTCTAGCACAATATTAATTAGTCTAGCTAATTCGTGTGCTACTATATTATTCGTAGAGTGTTACAAAAGAAAACACAACATTGTCAAACTTATTAATCAATGTCCGACAATCATCTAACAACAACCCTACTCTACCTGCGTCCATCGATCCTTCCTAATTGAGTAGCCCAATTACCGTTCTCGGGTATGACTCCACTTCAATCATCCGCTAAAATTTCGAGAACGAAATTACATAAGAAGATGAATGAGTGATGAAAAGATGACAAGACAATGGTAAGATTAATTTTTTATCGTGCATAAATAGAAATAGACATAAACACTGATTGTCAGGCCAAGTGGTTAATACCACTTTGGATTTCCTCTGAGGTCTTAAGTTCGAGCCTCATTGTCGACGATATGGGGTGAAATTTGTGGGGTGGGGTTTAGGGTGACGCTCCCAAAGGGAGTGAGAAACATTGTTACTTCGAGTATGATGTCCCGTTGCTTATCAAAAAAAAAATTATTGTTGGGACTAAGTTGTGTAATTGAGTAATGATCATCACGTCAATTTTGTTCGATATTAGTCTCAACGCTAAATTTAGCTTATAATATAGAACCGATAGAAAGTTGCAAGTAAATTAAAGTCTTAGGGTCCATTCAAGACAAAATGTGAACAACGAAGACAATTTTTACTCACATTTCTCTTTTCTTGGCTCTTCCCTCATCAATATATACTCTTTTTTAGCAAAGCATAGCATAAATAGACATAAACACTGAGCACATCTAAGACCAAAAAAGCTAGTAACTACGTGGAGATGGAGGGAATACAAAAATTGATCCTACCAATCAATATATGTACACTATGTGATGGCAAGAGTCAGAGCATATCGTGAGACCTCTCGGGCTGATTCCAGCTATTCGCAACAAGAACCGACGGTAAATCTGGAAGTGGAGATGTTCGATTCGATGGTCTCGTGGCTTGAACAGGATTCATGGGCTGCAGCATCATAAACTGGCTAAGAGCTGCAGAGTACGCTGGACCATGGAGGCTTCCGCGCATCCGACCTGTGGGCCGCCAGTTCTGCTCCAATGACAGATCCACCAAATCATCTGTCCTGGAAACTGATTGTGGCACCACTCCCATGTTTGGGAACAAATCCGTATTGATTGAAGAGGATGGTGCGGTCCTGGATGGTTGAAGTTGAGCCGGAACTGTCTGTGATTGTCTAACCATATGCGTAGATGATCCCTGAGAAATTTCCACGGGACTTACGTGTAAAGATGGTCTAACCGTGCTTGGAGAGTGGCTAGTGGAATGAGGTGGCATTCTTCGGTTAAAAGCTTGCTGCAGGTGTGAGTTCTGGAATTCAGTTAGAGGGGAAGGATTCGGTCTATATGCACCGGGATGTTGACTTGATGATGGGAGACCAATTTGTTGGACTGATTGACCGGGAATGAACAGGCGATCCTGATTAGCCCAATTCTTCGCCACATGAAAAAGGGAATTATGTTAAGCACAAAAATAACCAAATCATGAGTAATTAAGTTAAAAAATTTGGAATGGGAATGGTCAATATTTCATAGCCATTCTCATTAACAAAATATCATAATTCAAAAACGAACGAGAATCTCATCCTCGCTCTGTTTCTTGATTCCTATTCCTGAACAAAACAAATTAATTCCAAACAGCTACCTTAGTAGAGCTGGCAATTTGGGTCATTACCTATGACACGACACGAATTGCCACCCTATACCTTAGTCTAAGAGTACGATCTCAGCAATTGTAACATATAGGTACGGTGGAATTGGGAATCAACCAATCACGTGTAATTAGACGGGAAATGGAATAACAATATAGTCCAAGACTCCAAGTGAAGCAGAAACGAAAATGAGATGATTACCTGAAGGGGATTCATATGGGATCCAGAAAACTGCTGTTGCATTTGATTTGCAGAGAAGGCTCTAGGCAGGGCGGGTTGAGAAGAAAGAAAGGAACTGTTGAGTCCGGATCTTTGTTGTGAATTTTGTACCTGAGACTGCACTGGGAGGGCCGGGAATGCTAACGGTGTTCTGCTCACGTGTCTTGGTATCGACACTGGCCTCCTGTATCCGTTGCTGACATTTGAGTTAGGTTGTGACGTTGGTAACTCGAAAGTGTTGGCAGCAGAGGATTGAGTATTTGATACCGATGTTGACAAATCAGCACTCCCAGGAACCAGAGATTCTTGACTGAGTGCGTGAGCATGAGCGACGCCATCAGTCAGGGGAGGGGCTGACGATGAATTAGCAGGGAAGGGCTGAGAGATGCCACTGGAAATTTGAGCGTCTAACGTAGCAATTGGAGGAAACTGAAGACCGGACCAGAAGTCATCATCTACTTCAGCAGCAACATTTTGGTTAATCCCGTTTGAAATGTTGAATCCCGGCGGCGTACTTAAGTTTGGAGTAGTAGATTGACAATGAAGATCAGTCAGGAAAGGTTTTATATCTTCGGTTTCATATGTGTCCACGGCAACCATCTCGTCATCATCGTTGGTAAGATCCAAAACCTGAGGAGATGTGCTTGACATGCTACTAGGCTCTTGCTGCTCACTGTCGAGGACACGCTGTGCTTGCTCTACACTGTCATTAGTTTCCATGATGGCCTTCCATGATCCATCGGCGGAGATAATAACATCCCTGACATTGTCTCCCACCTCTTTTAGGACCTGTGAAGGATAGAAGATCGTGAGTTTTTTAGATTGAGATAAAACAATGCTACTAAATAGCAAATTCAAAATACGGTTTCTTACCTTGACCATATTTTGATCGACACGAATGTCAGGGTAGCAGAGATATTGATTACAATGTGGGCAGCGCCAAGATGGTCTTCTTGAGTTTATGTCAACAAAGTTACTAAAATCAAAACACTGGAGCCAACGAAGAAAGAGACAACAAGATTTATGAGAATCACTCACAAAATGGATTATCTTTAAATATTATAAGCGAACTGAATATTTCTACTATATGTATAGACGGCACATCACACAACCTGAATTCATTGTAGACAAAACCTACTATATAACCAACACAGCCATATTTCACAATTTGAAGGTCTTTAGAGATCCCAAATTCTGTTACTTATAATATGTTGCATATATAATTCCTAAAACATCACTATAGTCAACACATCTCACAATCTTATGGAATCATTGTAAACAACTATTACTGAATTTGACCCCAAATTCACATAACTAAATTCACAAACCAAAACATTGATTAAGTTTAATGACAATGAGAGCAGTACACATGGGCACACAAGGGAGGATGACTAACTTATCATAGAGCACAGCTTCATATTGTGCCATTATTTATCAAAATTGAAATTGTGTACATTTTGCGACACAGGATTCAAAGTAACAAAACATAGCACATAACCATGGGTGTTTTGATGCTGAAACAAGCACTCACCTGAAGATGTTTGCACGAAAGTCCTTTGACAGGAGTCTTGATACGCCTATAGCTGTTTAGGATGGATAAGCGAAAGAATCAATCAGCACAACATGGGTTCTTAGAAGAAGAAAAAAAACCATGATGCATAAGAAGGTAAAGGAGTGATATCCATGACGCTTTTTTCATAAAGAATAATAAATATAGAGTATTACTAAATACCTTATGGGACAATTAAGTGATATCCGTGATGGCCCCTCGATTATGTCAGAATCTAGATACAGAACCAGAGAAATAGAATAAGGCATATAATCAGATCGTGCATTTGAACATTTAACCTTTTGGGTTCCTTTTGGGCATACCTGAATCAAGTGAAGCAACAGCAGGCTGAACATATTCTTGTAGCACTGGAGTGTCAAGTGATGGTGATGCACTCATAAAGGCAACAACTATGAGATAGTGACCTACACAGTTATTGAAGCGATGGTCAGAGCAAGAAGAAAATCATGCAACAAAATGGGCACACTTCGACATAGAATCTATCAAGCATACCATTGAACTGACCCACAGCTTGAAGAAGATTTGTTCCGTATTTAAGCATGGAAGTCACATTTGTTGGCAACTGTGGTCCAGGATCCTGATAATACGAAATGAAATATACAGAACTATATATCATGTTTTTGTTATGATCGGCATTTGGAAATAGAGCTGGCAATCTGGGTTTCGGATCAGGTTAAAAAGGACCCAAATCCGACCTGCAAGAGGTGTGGGTTTAAGTTTTACATAGAAAATGACCTGGTCCGCACTTGTCGTGGTAAATCTGACCTGACCCGAAAATTAATTGGGTCTATTTTATGCAACCCGGACCCAGAAAAATGTGGGTTTCAAGTCCATATTGCGAGGTGCCAGCTCTATTTTGCAGCAAGTAGATGTATTTATTTTATTCAGAAAGCAGGGCAAATACACTAACCATTGAGACATTAGTTCTTCTATCTACTGGCTTCCCATTTAAAAGGAAACTGCAGAAGTGAAAACGATGTGGTCAGAATACAACTAAAATATGCTACTCATTTAAATAGAATGAGGAGAGCTGACTCATACTTCACATGTTGGGGACTTATAATACATGTAGATGTTTCTATATTATCTTTTTGTGCTACAAAAAGGCGCTGCAGGCAAAATCGAAAATGTTAACGCAAGTGAGATGCAGAAATATTTCTTTAACCAATATTTATGAAGTCATATAAGAGAAACTAAGGAATAAAAGTGGAAAATAAGATGAAAAGAAAAACTGTGGCATGCAAAAATCAAACAATAAGAACACATTCAGTATTTTCTATCCATGAGATAGATAGCAAATATAATGATATTGAATTAAACACAAAACAGTGACTACTGCATGGAAAAATAAATGTAACAGCAAGAGCTTGGAAAACAAGGTATTTACTTAACCACATTAGATACTAAATTGCTTAGATCTAGAAATGTAGCCTAATGAAAGAAACCTTATAGAACAAGAATTGTATTTGGAGAAACATATTTTTTGCCTTAACTAACTTATGAGATATGACAATGTGGTTAATCGTATTGAGCTCATTCATCAAAATAGATGTGAACATATAGACAGAGCAAGTCATGCAGCATAGCAGTTGTAAAGTAGTGGATTAACAAGGTTTCTATTTCAGCAATTGCAGTTTGTAAGTCACATTTGGTTAACATAGAAACAGAAGAAATAGTCAATATATTCACACTATCCAAAGGTTCAATACAGAGTTTTGCAAAAAATATTGAACACATGACTATGTGAACCTTTCATATTGACTGGATACAAGCTTACTATTTTTTCTCCTGGAGAATAGGTCATCTTCTTTGAGATACTGAAATCAGCGACATGCACCCCATATCCAGGCTGCATCCAAATAAACATTAAGAACTCTAGATTACACACTTATTTTTATTGGGGAAAATTAATAATCTTTTAAGAAATGTAAAATGAAAAAAAAATCACCTTGACTTCAAGAGAAGCCAGTATTTGGCCCATCTTCATTAGAGGGTAGAACCTACATAGAGATGGATCTTTCAACAGCATTCACAAATTATAGTAATACACATTTGAAACCACATCATGAAACTAAGAACAACGATTGATACAAATATTATCAGTTTCCTAATGAAAATAAAAAGGATCGTCTACTAAAAGGAAACTTGAATTTAATATTATATTAATTCAAACATATATTTATCATCTTACATTCACCGTGGCCCGCAGGTCCAATGTCATTATTCATTAGATATAGATAGATATCATTATAATGAACTCGGGATCAATTTAAATGTCAAGCAAATTAAGTACCTTGTCATTATTGTTGAAATATTAGAAAGAGAAAGGTTTGTTGCAGCATTTATGTCTTCAGGACTGCAAAAAATGCTCCCAATCTACATATACAGTAAGATTACTATTACCAACATCTTTGATGGTACACAACATAGAAATCTAGTCTATACGAAGGAACAGTAACAGCAAACCTCATTTACAAGAGTTAATAGCTCTTCTGTCTCCTTTTCTGAGAACCATCCAATCATACATGCATTCTACCAATTAATGAAAAAAAATCCAGTTTAAAGATTCACATATACACGCCAAGATAAATGTTTGAATATGTGAAACATAATATAGGGAAATCCTTGGGGACCTATTTTAGAAGTAATTGAAAAATGGTAACAACAATAAAGTAACTCCGAGGAGTGAGGACAACATACATGATACAAAAGGAAAAGGAAAATAGTAATCCCTTTGGTCAACAATAACTGTCTTGTTTGGCTTTTCACAAAAATTAAGAATAGTTTTGCTAGTGATTGACTTTGATGTGTGACCTAGTTGTTACTAACTCTAAGTTGTATAACTAACTAGTTTAAAAGATGTAATAAGAAAAATAACAAGAATTCATTATCAGATAAGGAAAGTGAACAGTTTTTCATGGAATGGAGGGGTAAATAGATAAACTATAACATAACAAGCACTACAAAATAAATAAATAAAATAAGAAAAATGAGTCAGGGCAGCTAAAATGAACTACATTAAAAATATACCTTCACAGAGATCATCAGCACCATAATAGCTGCTTGCAAGAAGGGGTTACTTCTATGCTGACATATCTACACCGTATAAAATAGTGAACATAAGAATCTAGCTTGTTAGAAATAATAAAATTCATTGTAAAAGAAAATGACCACACAGATGTAGAAAAGATAGATTATGTGTTTTAATCGTATATTTTCATGAAACCAATCAGGAATATATATCTACATCAAATGCAAAAGGATGGCAGTCCTCACATGAACTGAGATGGACTGATAAGCAACAATTTTCTAGTTAATATCAATTTGTCATAATGACTGTCTCAGTCACAATGGAGAACATAAAAACTAATAAGATGAGGAAGCATGGACCAAATTAAGGTTAGTTGGAATCTTGGAAAAGTTCAAGGAAAAGTATAAGGGTAAAAAGCTGTAAGAGGCAAGTTAGTTAGCCCAGCTGCTGGTGTAGTGTTATATGGGCCGATTGCTACAAACAGCAATGTACATATCCACCCAGAACTTTTTAGCAAGCCAAAGCCAAAGCTTCAGGTCTAATGAGGTTTAGAAGCCCAATGGGCTTCAGCTTTTGCCAACAAGCTTCAACCTGAATTTCACCAAACAGCAGCCTTAAGATTTTCATGTCCACAAACCAACTGAAAAGCTGGGACATAAGAAATAAAAATAAAAATACTGCTCAATATAGTATAATCACATCAAGATTATATGGAGTATTAAGCTTCATATGGAAGAATAATTAAATGGTAGAAAATGAATGATAGTCTTCTCTCTGTGCAAAAATAAACTTTCATGACAAAAAATTGCAACTTTTCGCATAATGTATTGAATTGTACATAAGCACATGCCATAAATCACACCATATTTCTTAAAAAAACAAGAAAAAATGTCTGAGCAAATTAAATTTCTAGATGAAAAGAAATCATGAGTGAGTAACATTATATTCAAACTGTACTTTACTGCCCGCCAAGTATTTATCAACTGTGTGGAGAAAGAACTAAAACATGTGCAATTTGGTTCTATTTTATTTCCCAAATGTATCTGCATCATAATAGCGCAACAGGTTTATGGTTGCAAATAAACAAAGGTGAAAACCTTTCAGAACTTGACAGTTGACATCCACATAATATGAAGAAAAAGAAAAGAAAAGAAAAAACTCACCTGTTTCAACAATAAAGGTATATTTCGGATGGTTTCAGGAGCCTGATTGTTTGCAACTGCATAATCAATACCTCTGTATTGTCAAAGTGAGTCCAGTTAAACAATTAAACTATGAGGTAATAATAACAACAATCAGTTCAGATAATACTGAATACAAGTCATATATTGTGAAGTCACTAAGTCACATAATACATGAGAAAAGACAACAGAGTAAATGATGGCACAACAATGCTATAAAGTGAACACTATCAGTCTATTACACATCCGAAACTGCATGTTAGAGTAAGAGTAAAAGTAAATAGCGAAAACTTCATCAAACAATAGACAGGACAAAAACAGCACTTGGCATGGAGACGAAGTTCTCTAGATCATACTTTCAACTTTCATCAGTTAATACTACACAAATAGAATTAGACCGAGGTTCACACAGGTCTTGCGAGCATTCCCTTCAAAATTAGCAAACTCTTGTGTAGCACAATGCATAAAGTTAAAGGTTGGTTCCACAAATCCAGGTAATTCAAGAAATGGAAGCCTAATTTACAATCAAATGTTTATGCTATTTATGTTTTCGCTACTCTATAACAACTACCACAAGTATAAGATTGTTTTCATTTTTCATAATTATAAAGTCAATGACTAAGTGATGGTTATTAATGATTCACAACTTCCCTAGTTATCAAAACTCAAGTTTCAATTTATATAATTATATTCCACTAATAATTTGACTACTATTATCCAGTCCAATTCATTTCCTTTTCATGTTCAACAAAAAATATCTCATTCAAATGATGTTTCAGGACCGTTCTTTTGCTCGAGATAGATTCTTTTAACGCGCACATCCAGTCGCAGACATCAACTCACTGAAAGTAACATATAAGAAAACCTTACAACTACACAAAAAATGGTTGCACTATGCTAGTAGCGAACTTACTCCAGCCTCCTCTGTGTCACCTCTTCATAGAAAAAGTCAATCAGCCAGAAAGGCCGAATTCTATAGTAAATAACATGAAAAACCTACAGCATTGCAAAATAAGGTCCCTTATGCGACTAAGTTTAGCTGCAAGACAACAGTATTTATAGGATTATATAAGTTGAAATCAAGGTAACTCTATATCTCTTACTACACATTGTAATTCCAATTCACACACACAACAACTTGCATGATCAGAAGGAGCTATGAGAAAACTAGGTTAAATGTAATATTGCTTCTTCTCTATTACAACCTACATTAAAAAAAAAATCTTATCTCCTCGGTACTGTTGCTCACAAACTGACCAAAATTGCTCACAGAAATCAAAATCCGAATCTCCTGAACCAAATAAAATGCATTAAGCTGAATTACAGAAATCACAGAACAACCAAAATCCAAAAACAGTAATTATCGTATCACATTCAAATCACGAACACAATTACTTATTTTACAGTCAATCACTGCACAAAAACGCTTTCATCGAAGCAATGCACACAGAAAAACAAAGAGATACAGAGACAATACCGAGCAAGGGAGAGACAGAGGTGGAAGAACTGAGGATCGTTAACCTGACCGGAGCCGAAGAGCACCGCCAACCGCTCGGCCACGGCGGCGACTCGGAAGGAGTTCAAGGAGGAGGTCGGTAGTTGATCGCCGGCTAGGGCTATCTGGCCGGGAAATCCGCCGGGAAATCCGCCGGAAATCGCCGCAGTCACCGTGGTTCCGGCCATTCTCTCTCTCTCTCTCAATGTGAATCAGTGAGTCTTCTCTGTGAAGCTTTTTGAGTGTCAAATAGTTTTATAACTATAAACTCCGTATTTTGGGGATTTTTATTTATATATTTTAGTATTTTACTTCTGCGAATGGGACGAAAAGGTGAAGCACGAGGATTGTGTGTTGTGAATTAGAAATTAAAATTGTACTTTTTTATTTGCTTTTCGAGTACATTTAGATTGACTATTTTAATATTTGCCCAGTAAAAACTAATAATTGGATTTTGTGGATTTTCCTTTATACCATGTTATTTTATTGCATTTATTGCAATTACTCTGTTGACTTTCCCGACAGCTATAGGTTTATTTATTGCCATTGTAATTGACTAATCAGTGGTTACAGGAAATAACAAAAGACAAGCAAAAATAGGAATAAGAAACACTTATTTATTATCTTCTTTTTATTGGGAAAAATAATTTAATAATTGGAATATGTTCAATTTTTACTAATTTTTGTTCTCAAAACTGAAGAACCAAATGGAAAAAATGAGTTTATAAGTCAATCAAACACAACCCGACTTTATGTACTTGCACCTCTTGATGGTTGAAATTAAGTCGGACATTTTTCAACTTGAACTCGAAAAAATCTTGTGCAAATCTTGAACTGTAAACTCAAAAAATCTGACCCGAAACTTAAATAGTCAGCTCTTCTAACAATGGTAAAAAGAGCAGCCCGAGACACAAAGCCACAAAGGTACCAAAGAAAAACAAACACAATAGCCTTAATTTGGGTCGGGCATTTATCAACTTGAACTCGAAAATATCTTGTGCAGATCTTGAGCTGTAAACTCAAATCGTTAGTTCTTCTAAAGATGGTAAAACGAGCAGCCCGGGACACAAAGCCTCAAAGGTACCAAAGAAAAACAAACACAATAGCCCTAATCTATGCTCTCAATATAAACTGAGGTTAATTAGCATTAAAAAGATTACCTATCCATGCCATCTGCTACAAATAACCAGAAAATAAAGTATCATATAAGAAGAAAAAGGGTCAAAAACCATTACCCTACATTTATAGTTCAAAATATTATTTGAGGGCAGAATTTTCATTTTACATAATAAAAACCATCCGAATTGCACAATAAGTAGTGCTTTAATGTTTCGAATGAGCCTGTTGGAGTAACTTCTGTGTCTATGTTCCTCCTTTGATGTCAGAGAAGCTAGAAAATATCAACTTAGCAATCAAGAACAATATCGGGCAGCATAAGACGGGAATGACGTATAGCGACGAATTGAACCGCCCCATTTGTTGAGCTTGGCGATGAGAAGTTGTAAAGATTGATCACCCCTTTCCCTGCATTGAATGAAACTCGGAATTAAACTACATTCGGAGTGGTGAGCATAACATGATTGACAAATTGACTGATGCAAATAATTTAGAACATGAACAAGGGTTTAAGAATTGGGTAGCAAGACTATCCAAGTGTATATTTAGCTCCAATGAGCCGATCACTGAATTGGTCGCCTCTAAAGATTCATTGCCCAAAAGTGAAGAAAAACCACACTAACCATCTCGATAGAGCTGGCAATTTGGCCCACAACCTAGGGACCCCTGAAACCCGACCCACATTGTTGCGGGTTCGGGTTGAACAAAAATCGTCCCAATTATTACTTGGTCGGGCCAGAATTGTCGTGAGTAGTTCAGGTCGAGCAACCCACACACAACACGGCATTTTCTCTTCCTCTGAAAAGCCCAAGGCTCGCACGAACTCGCAACTCATGTGGGTCTATGTAGGGTTGGGTCTTTTCAGCCCGAACCCAAAAAAACAAATCCAAATTGACAACTTTACATCTGGTGAATGATGCCAACGGCTCTATTCTTCTAATAATATGCCCCAAGCTATAAACTCACTGTACGCCTTTCTTAGAGATCATTGCCTAAAAGCAAACTAAAATCACCTAATTATCTAGTAAATAATAGATCCATCTGCATAGTACATGGACCAAAAACAATGAACCATTCGTTTTAAGCCAGCTAGTCACTGAGTTCTAATCACAATTTGAATCATCAAAGAAACTTATGAGCATAATATATATATAGCATACTCTCATAGATTTTTGTTTTTTATTTTTTCATTTCTCATCTCGTCTTATCTAATACTTCCCTTAAGCACATATCCATTTATATACTCCCACTGTCCAAAAATGAGTGTCCACTTTCTTTGAGTTTTTTGTCCCAAAACGAATGTTTGGTGCCTATTTTAGTTATGCATGAACTACCAACAATATCTCTAGACAACTTAGTTTGAATCATTTGGGTGCAAGGGAAAAAATCTAACCCTAATTAACTTATCCTTAGTTTTACGAAAAATAGGATAGTGGATACTCATTTTGGAACGAAGGGAGTAACGTCTAAGGCTATGGTACCTTATGAGGTGGAGTTCCTGGTCTCAACAAATTGTTCCCAAAACCAACCTTTCCTTTCTTCTCGGAAGCTTTGAGGATCTGAAAAGAACATGTCAATGTATCATCCACGCTCATCATAGCACCAGCATTGTCAAACTCCCCACAGTAATTTGGGGCGGAGAATATGGTCACCAGCTGCCGCTTTGCAAAAAACTCGTATCCATCTTCCACAACCTGATAAGTCGGATGCCCATAAAGGCAAAAAGAAAGAAACATTAATATCAAAGTCACCATGTGAACTTGCGAATATCTTGTCATAGTTGTTCCAAAGAGAATCTAACACGTTGCATACAAATTTCTATGCCAAGCAAAAGGCCATATATAAAGTAATGAGAAGGGTGCATTATAGTCTATATGTTCGAAATCTTCTGACCATGTATGGTGATGCAATCAGGAGAACAGATCCCGGTTCCCATACTGTAACTCAGTTCATCATCTACTATTTTTCAGTGTTTACGTGAGGGTGTAGACAACGGTTTTACTATTGCGGTATTAACGAAGGGTGTGGGCTACAGTCCAATCAATGTAATAAGCGTCAAGAAAACATGCACATGTTATAGCAGTACAAACGTTTATTCATGTTACCTGATGAGCTCGGCAGACGAGGTCAAGGTCATGTTTCTCAAGGAACTCAGCAACCTTGTCGGCCCCAAAAGTATATGACACGCCCCGGTCATTCTCTCCCCAGCCCTCAATATCTTTATCAGGATCAGCCCACAATAAATCACAAAGAAGGCCCTGATCAGGGACATCAACTGGGCGAGCAATATTTCTTATCTGATCCAAGTGTTTCAG
>JAYMTF010000007.1:0-87788 GCA_036897485.1 Pelargonium nanum
GTTTTATTTTTCTGTTTCTTGAAAAGATTGGATTGAAGAAAGATTTGAAATTGGAATGAGAATTAAAATTTGTTGTTTTGAGGGTTTATATAGAAATGAAAAGTGAGGTATAGATAACGTGTTAGAATATGATTATTTTTTTTCCAAAGAAATCAATAATAATATTTTTTAAAAAATTTGAAATTGAGAAGAATATTTGTAACCATAAAGTTAACAACTGAGACTCTATCGTGTTAGAATATTTGAATGTTTGTGATGTTTTGTTGAAATTGATGGTTCTTTTGAGCTCGAGCTGAAAATGCTTAAAACAAACACGGTTCGATTTTTTTTTTTTTGAGAATTAGATTTTTATAGTAAGTGTAAAACGATTTTTTTTATTCGTAATTTGTTTGATCTAATCCGACCCAACATGAAAATGTGTTTCTCGGTTTGAATAATATAATAACCGTATTTCGAGTAATTTTGGTATAAAATATTGATGAATTGAGTACTAAAATTTCAATTTTTAGTCTTAAATTCTTTTATTCCTTTTTATATTTTATCCGTTTTGTTTTGTCACAATCGATGTGAACTGAAAACATGGAAGGTTTGGAAGGTCGTCAACGGCATTTGGCACTTTTAGTCATTAGATAGACATTGGTCAAATCAGGTAATTAATGCTTATTTATTACCATTTATAGTAGTTTCTAAAAGTCGAGTTTGAGCCACACATTTTTATGCAAAATAGAAGCGACAATTTTGAGTTTAAGGGTCGGGATTAATCGGGTTGAAAGAGCTTAACCCGAGTCCGAATCGAAATAATTTTTATCTCGTTTGAGTTTTGTACCGCAAGTCGGGTTAGGATTTACTTTTTGAGTATAAAATATGCGAATGTATGTTAATTTTTTCGGTCTGATTCAGTTCAACATTTTCACGTGGATTATTCTAGTATGATCAAATCTGAATGTGGTCATATTGGATTTTTTTTTATTAAATTTTGAGTTCGGGTCCAAATTTTCAGCTTCAAACTTGATGAATAGGCTCATGAACCATTTTGTTTTTTTTTTTGAAGAAGAAGAACCATTTTGTTTATTTGTTTTCAATATATATTATATTATATACAAATTTAACTAAAAACATTTGATTCGGCTTGATTACATCACTTCTTTTTTTTTTTAATACAATTCAAATTATTTTAATTTGGTACAAGGAATATTATTTTTGTCGCTATTGTATAAAATATTCTTGATTATGTAAGTTTGAATTTGAAAATATTAATTATTCATGTGATCCTCGTCATTTGAATTATTTATTTTAATGTAAAAAAGAAGGTAACAAGTAACCCTTTGGCTTTATCAAATAATTATGTCAATTTATTCAGATCTCAATTTTGTAAAAGTATATATAAATGAAAAAATAAATCAGTCAACTTTTGATTAGAATTAACGTTAGAACATTAATTAGTCAACTTTGATTTAGAATTAACGTTAAATTTAACTTTTGATTATGCTGTGAGGTTGGGAAGATTTGTTGACTTCAAATTTTTGTATTAAATTGTCAATTATTTAATGGTTTATTTATTTAGTTTCTCATGATATTTCTTAGATCTTTAAATTTAAGATTTTGTTGTTGTTAATCTGTCTAGCTAGAGCTGGCAATATAGATCCACTTCAGCGAGCATCTAAATTTTGTTTCTTTTTTTACGATTACAAATTGCATGACATAAATTTGATCATTTTTCTTATTTAAGTTGGAAAAATCAACAAAATTTACACGTAAAACTCAAAATCCAGTATGAATCTCACAACCTTTTTCTCCAGTTTCGGGTCAAACTTTTCATTCCAAATTTCGTACTTAACTCGAAATTCAAATTGTCATCTCAATTGACGTCTACTATAATTGATTCGCATGCATTTTTATCGAACATTTCTTCGTCAATTCTACTGCGACTCGCTACTTAGTAGAAAGAAATTAGGACCGACAAAACCCGAATTGCCATGTATAGCCATGAGTCTAAATGGGTCAAGCCAAAAGACTCGCCCGTTCTTATTTATTTGGCAAAGTAGATGGATAAGAACAAACATGTTTTTGGAACCGACACATTTAAACTCATAACCCGCATTTTCAAGTATAAATGAAAATATGCAAAATAAAGGGTACCAAACTATTTTATCAACAATTTGATGATAATTGGTCAAATGATGAAACTAAGATTGGGACACGCTTTAGACAATTTTGAGCCACCAAGTTAAATCATATAATTCCTATTTATTGACTTTAACTTTAGCAAGTAATTAATAAATAATTTATTTCTAAAAGTATATTTATTTAATTACTATAACTTTTCATTGATTCTCTTTTGCTGTCACTACCCACATGGAAATGGAAGGTTCCTATCATCTCCTGTCCTTATCATATAGGCATGTGACGAAATGCTTATTTATTTATTTTCTTAAATTTTATAAATTATTTTGATCTTGTACTAGGAATTTAATTAAACTGTGGCGGCTTCTTATTGTGAGACTGTAATCACCCTAATCACTTTAACAAAATAATTAAATAAAAATAATAATCTAATATATCTTAAATTTCACCGATGAAAATTTTGAATCCATATTTAAAATCTTGTGAATCATTTTAGGTTAAAACAAAATTCAGAGTCCAAATTAAGCATTTAACCAAAATGAATTTGAATTATCAATTCAAAACAAATTAAATACTCCCTCCGTCCCAAAATGAGTATCCTATTTGTCTAAATTTTTTGTCCCAAAATTAGTGTCTTGTTTCTATTTTGAAGTTATTATATTATTGTTTTTCCCATATTACCCTTATCACTGAGTGTTTCAAATGAACTGCACATGGGCTGCACATGGTGTGTAGGTGGAAAAGTGAGGGTAATATTGAAAACACATTAAATTATATGTCAATCCTTAATTTTTGCAAAAAATGGAAACAGGACACTCATTTTGGGACGGAGAGAGTAACAGATTAGAAGTTCTAGAATATAATAGAGCATTTTCCAAACTAAAAGCATTAAATATTTATTCAAACTAAAAAGAATGTATTCGAATAAAAAGAGGGAATAAAACCAAAATCAACTCATTTTCACAACAAGAACAAAGTCTCCATGTGAAACCGTTAAAATTTGAAAACAGAGGCAATTTTTTTTTTTTTTTTTGAAGCAATAAATTTGGAGTTGCAAGTGAGTGGTCTTGTCTATTTGGTACAACTAATTATATAATTACACTGTACCACTCACTGTGTGTGAACAACGAAACGTGACACATTGAATCAAGTTTGGTACAAAACACTATTTGGGTTTTATAGTGTTGTCTACAATTCTATTTGGGTCTCAATGCTAATCGTATGATACAGACGGTTATTTTCAAAATGATCCCTTCACGTCTAATTTTCTAAACCCGAACCCGTCACAGTTGAACTCTGATCACAATTTCCTGGGTAGACGCAACCTGACCCGAATTGTCAACTCTACCAGAGAGACGTACTTTCTATATCGATTATTCTATCCAAACCCGCTTTAGACACATGCAACTAACCACTCGAGGACACAATCAAGAACAGTTTCATCCAAATGAGTCTAAGAAACAAAACTAGTCAAGGACGCGGACGCGGTCAGGAATTCATAGTTCGATAAACAATGCAGTGTTTTAGTTTTACAACAACAAAAGGTTTGGTAACACGAGAGTAATCAACACAATTCATTATGCATATATATAATCACTTGCTCTTCGTGCAAAGAAAACTTGGACTAAGCAGTGAGTGTGTATGATGGATGAATGTACATTGCAAGATCTCATACCGGTTAGCCGAGTTTAGGTCAGTGCCAAGCTGCTATTTCTACGAGCTCCTTGTATTCATCGGAGACAAAATGCTTCACCTTAACAGTCGGGTTTCTATCATCCTTTGCAGGAGAGACATACTTCATTCCAATTACAGTCGACATAGCTGCAGTGACGGGAAGAATAAAAATCCGCCATAGAAATGGGATTGAACATTTGAACTTAAGCATGATCTTCGGGATTAAACAAATAAATTCATAATAATGATTTCAAAGAAGAATAACAGCATGAATACTTTTCAGTTGCAACATATATTCTCATATACGAACTGTTTAAAGGAATAAAACATGTTTTAAAATGATCCAAGTCTAGTTTAGATATTGGGAAATGGTAGGAGGGAAAAAATTGCATATGAAATTAATTTATCCAATATTATAATGTATTACGGATAGTGAATGCACACAGTGTACAGGTATTACGGTTATATAAATGTACAGAATGAAGTACTCACTGTCATGAATGCGGCCATAGAGAAGTCTTTCGCCTTTCCAGTACTCTAAAGGTCTTGTTTTAATTCTGGTGCTACGTCTTACACCACCATCCCATCTTGTTCCAGCCCCTAGGGACAATATCAAAAACGATTATTCCAATGAAAAAAAAAAAAAAAAAAAAAAAAACGTTTGACCCGTGAATTATGCGTGACTCGGTTAGATCAATATAGCTAAATACCTGCAAGGCTTTGCCGCCTAGAGATTTCTTTTCTCTTTCTTTCTTTGCGTGGGATTAGTTTAGCTTCTGTTTGCTCGTTTAATGACTCCTGAGAAGCTTCCTGACTTTCTTGTTCACATGGCATACTTGACTCTAGAAAACAACCAAAAAAGGGAGGGAAAAATACAATTATTCAAATAGAGAAACCACAAACCCTCATTATGTACTGTTCAAGTCGAATCAAGAGTAAATACCGGCAAGGTTTTGTGACTGAGAAGGGTGCTTTCTTTTAAGTTTTTTCCCTGGCTTAGATTTCTTGAAAGGTTCCTGCTTCTTCTGTTGTATGTGAAGCAAAACAAAACCTTGTTACAAAGCGCCATCACTCAAGAAGAAAAATCTTATAATTTGATATCTATGAAAAGCAAGTGACTCATTTAAGTAAATTAAGACGGACTCTGAACCATTATATATTTGACATAAAAGATGAGCATAAGCCAACAAATACATCTCATTATTTCTTACTATACTATCTCATGTGTATTTTATTTTAAAACTAGTCGGGAAGTAACGACCTTCAAACTAATTAGGTGCATATGAAACAAATTCTGTACCTAAATTGGGAGCAAAACCCATGCCCTGTTTTACAAGTGCATGGACTCAGGTATTTGCCAGCAGAGATAAATATAATGAACAGGGATCTAGAGACCAAAACATCAATCACCCCAAAACTATCTTTTGAGGTCCCAGCTGATGAAAACTACAAGTTAACTACTAATCCAAATCGAAACAAACAAATTCTAATATCTCTAAAGCTCTTAACAATTGAAAAGGGCACATCAGTTTGCACCATTAAAATTAAATGGGTCAATTTAAGTTCACGTAGGAAGAAATGATGTAAAGGTTAATCTTCTGAATGGTAACAGTGGTGAAAATTGAAGGTACATGCATAATTACTTACAACAAAATGATTCTTTTATGTATGAATAATGAAAAAAGCCAACCTCTCAACTTTATCTTTCATAGCCAAATGAAACTACGAAGTCATCCCTATTTCCAAATTTTTACATAAATATAACAATAACGACCATTTAAAGTTTCATGAGATGGTCTAATCGCACCATTAATGAGTAAATGACCAAAAAAGACAAACCTCGAGCTGCTGTTCAACTCCAATATCTGTTGATTTGGGTGATCCTCCAATTGCACGGTCTTCCGATGCAGCAAGACTTGATTGATCTGTTAGAGAAAAAAAATTAACTACATAAAAAAATAAAAAAGCTGATATAGCGAGTTAAAATCTTGTATAATAAGCACCAATCTAAATCTTGGATGCAGCACAGGAGAGTTCCACTCTAAAGGATTATGATGAAAAGTGATAAAGAATAATACCCATATGATCTACAGTGCTTTGTAGTTCTTCCGCAGCAGGAGCTTCTGGTTCTGATACCACATCTCCAACTTGCATCTTCTCACATTATATCAAAGAATAACATTTAGTATCAAAATTTTATGTTTAAGAACCTTGTAAATGACTAAATATCAGCATGCCCAACAGAAAACTCACATTATCTTGAATTGCACTGACTTCATCTGTCCGGACATCCATATCAGCATCAGGTGTACTTATAATCTTATGCACGACCCTAGCAACAATGTCACTATCACCAATGTGACCCTCCAAATCCATAGATTTGCCATTGAGCTCATGTGAATCTCCATTAGTAACCTTAGGACTGCAAGCTTCAGCAACATTATCGTCATCTTCCTCAACCATTAATGACTTCAACTCACCAGAACTGTACAAGTCTTTTCGTGTATCATCCAGATCAGATTGTTTCGTTACAAGATCCACAGGAGAAGAACTTTTCATAGGAGAAGTGTCAATTATAGAAAATGAATACTGATCGGTTAAAGGATCTGACTGCTGCAATGTGCGCTTCTTTAGTGCAAATAATGAAGCAAATGGATTTTTTGGTGGAGTGGGTGACCCCAAATTCTCAAACTCCGCCTCTGGTCTGTCCTTTACAGGCAACTTGCAATTGGCTCCACCTAACAAATTTTGCATGTCAACTAACGCCTTCCGAGGCTTTGGAGAGTTTCCATTTAAAGCTTTCAAATCATTCCTCCGGATATTTTGCAAATCGGGAAGGGTTAATTTTTGAAGAACAATAGGCTTGATCTGCAAACGCTCTTGCAGAAGTGCATCTGCCCCACCACCATCTAAATCTTTACAGCTTCCAGATAGCAGTTCATCCAAAAGTCCATTGACTCTGTTCTCAGCCTTGGATATGGAACCTATTTGGAATAATCACTCACGATATCAGGCATTCTCTGACTAAGAAAAGAGGAGAAATAAAGAAACTAATATTTAAGAAAACGTAATAGACTGGTTATAAGGGAAATATGATTAAGTGTGTGTGTGTATGAGGAAGAAAACACCACCAGTGTATTTAATATTTCAATGGACCTGTCTGGCTCTGTAGCAATTACTCACCATCTATATCGTCCAACTGCGATGCAATATTAAGATTAGATATTTCTTGTTGTGAGCCCTGGGTAGGACTGAGTACGTCCTGCTCCAACATTTCTTGAGAGGATATGGGGGTCTCATTATTATCAGAATACACTGAGAAATTGTAATGCTTGTATTTTGCTGGCCTCCTGTTAGGTCTGGTATACAGACAGGTCAGGTTCAAGGATATATCACAGGCAAACTAAAGACAATTAAATAAAACAGATATAATTTATTGAATAGGATAGAAAAGGGGACTCTAACTATACCCCAAAATTCCAGGTCGACGTTGCCTTGGCTTCGTGGATGGAATCTGCTGATCAGAATCAAAAGATACACCACCCATCTGCTTCTGTATTTCTCTTTTGGCATCTAAAAACCAAACAAAATAGGGTGAAAATTAATCTTAGGGAAATGATGGCAGCATGCCTGAAAAGATAGAAGTAACGCAACTTACTTTCATGCCTTTCATAGGCCATGAAGAATTCCTCCGGGTCCTTCAGTTTATCAACATCCAAAATTGGTTCTAGACTCATAGTAGGCTGACTGTCAAACAAACATAAGTAAATATATATTTGTTACACTATAGCTGTGGTACCAGAAGAAAAAATGATTTCTGGTTATGTTAGAGACAAACTATAAGCTTTACCTCAAATCAGGCTTCAAAGAAAACCGAGCCCGCTTACGGCCTAAGCCCGGTCTTCGATCTCGGGGAATTTCATTATCATTTGTATCTACATCTTTATCGCCTTGGGATAAAATGTCACTTGGAACTTCAGAGTTCATAAGGTCTAAAACGGTTTTCGCCTGCTGAATAAGCTTATTGGGACTTCTTAAGGCCTAACAGTGAAAAAGAAACACAACAAGCATCAAAACTATAGCAGTTGACTCCCACGCATATCCCCCAAAAATCAATTTGCTGAGTTTCATTTCAAATTTCTTAATATTTCCTTGTGCTCTTACCCTATGCAGTTGCAAAAACAAACAGAAAATAATCGAAACATTTAGTTTGGATCTCATATCCCTCAATTCTGTTGACCTCAGAAGCTAAAATTCCACAAAGCTAAAGCAAATGCATGAAATATCAACCCAAATTAATCATAAACTGTCATATTCTACTCTGAAATCAACCAAACCCCTAGAGTATCCAAATTCCAGCTAGCTAAACTCACACAAACAGATCTGCTCTCAACTGCAATCCCGTAACAAACACCAATATATTCAAAATCTCCCCATCGATACACCCAAAATCAATTTGGTGAGCTTAATTTCAATCTGGTGACCCAAAATCACATTTCTAATTTCAAAATCCTAAGAATACAAATAAGAACTAGATAAACTCACACACCGATATGCTCACCTGTAACCCCATCACAAACAACAATAAAGCATAAACTCCCCAATCGATACATGATTCTGCTTACATCAACCTCATTCCAATTTCCAAACTCCCAAAATTTTCTCGGCAACCAAACAGACTACTATTCCATTTTACTCACACTTCAAACCAAAAAAAATATCAAAATAAATCTGCATTCCTCAATTCTGTTGACCTCAGATACTAAAGTTCCACAAAGCTAAAGCAAAATGCATGAAATAACCAACAAAATAAATCACAAACTGTCATATTCTACTCTGAAATCAACCAAACCCTAAGAAGCCAAATTAATACTTTGGACCTTACATTTCTCAATTCTCTTAGCCTCAGAAACTAAAATTCCACAAAGCCAAGGAAAATGCATAAGACTTCCACCAAACAAATCATGAACTGTCATATTCTACTCCGAAATCAAACAAAACTCTAAAAATCCAGCCAGCTAAACTCACAAACAGATTTGCTCTCAACTGCAATTCCGTAACAAACAACTTCAAAAACTCCCACATTGATACATGATTCTGCTTACATCAACCTCATTTCAATTCCCAAACTCCCAAAAATAAATCGGTAACCAAACAGACTACAATTCCACTAAACTCACACTCCAAACTGAACAACATCAAAATAAATCTACAATCTTCACTTCTCTTGCCCTCATAAACTAAAATTCCACAAAGCTAAAGTAAAATGCATGAAATATCCAACAAAATACATCACAAACTATATATTCTACTCTGAAATCAAACAAAACCCTAAGTAGCCAAATTATTACTTTGGACCTTATACTCCTGAATTCTCTTGACCTCAGAAACTAAAATTCCACAAAGCTAAGGCAAATGCAAAAAATCTCCCCAAAATAAATCATGAACTGTCATATTCTGCTCGGAAATCAAACAAAACCCTAAGAATCCAAATTCCAGCTAGCTAAACTCACAAACAGATCTGCTCTAAACTGCAATCCCATAACAAACAACAATAACTTCAAATACTCCCCTATTGATACATAATTCTGTTTACATCAACCTCATTCCACTTACCAAACTCCCAAAGTTTTTTCGGTAATCAAACAGACTACAAATCCACTTCACTCTCACTCCAAACTTAACAAAACATTTAACAAAATCAAGCTGAAAGTGAAAAATAATCAACAGTGAAAGAGAAACATGACAATCATCAAAACTATGGCACTTCACTCCGGAAAACACATACTCCGTACGACCCCAAAATCAATTTGCTGAGTTGCATTTCAAATTTCTGAACATTTCCTTATGCTCACCCTAGGAATCCAAATTCAATCCAGCTAAACTCACAAACAGATCTATTCTCAACTGCAATAACATTACAAACAACAATAAATTCAAAAACTCCCTCAACGATACACGATTTACTTGGATCAACATTATCCCACCTTCCTAACCTCCAACATTTTCTCGGCAATCAAACAGTCTACAAATTCTCCTTCCTCTCACTCTATACTGGACAAAACACAAACAAAATCAAGCTGAAAGTTAAAAAAAAAACCATCCATCGGTACATAATTCTGCTTAGATCAACATTATTCCACATTCCAAATCCCCAAGACTTTCTAAGAAACCAAACAGACAACAAATTCACTTTACTCTCACTCCAAACTGAACAAAACACTCTAAAAATCAAGCTGAGAGTAAAAAAAAAACTCCCCCATCAATACATAATTCTTCTTAGATCAACATTTTTCCACCTTTCTAACCCCCAGAATTTTCTTGGCAACCAAACAGACTACAAATCCACTTTACTCACACTCCAAACTAGCTAACAAAATCAAGCTGAAAAAAAAAACATAAATACATGATTCTGCTTAGTTCAACATTATTCGACTTTTCAAACCCCCAAAACTTCCCCTACAACCAGACTACAAATTGACCTTCCTCTATCTCCAATCTGAACAAACACTGACAAAATCAAGCTCAAAGTAAGAAAACTACCCCATCGATACATGATTCAGCTTAGATCAAAATCATTCCCCTTCCCAAACCGCCAAAAAAATTCCCGCCATTCAAACAGACTACAAATCCACCTTACTCTCATTCCAAACTGAACAAAACACTAACAAAATCAAGCTGAAAGTAAGAAAACTCCCCCATCGATGCATGATTCTGCTTAGATAAAAATCATTCCACTTCCATACCCCCAAAATTAACTTGGCAACCAAACAGACTACATATCCACCGTACTCTCACTCCCAACCGGACAAAACACTGACAAAACCAAGCTGAATGTGAAAAAAACCTCCCCATCGATACATGATTCTGCTTAGATCAACATCATTCCACTTCCGAAACCCCCCAAAAAAAATTCAGCAACCAAACAGACTAAAAATTCACTTTACTCTCACTCCAAACCAAACAAAACACGCTGCAAGTAAAAAACATAAAATAAAACTCCCCAATCTATACATGATTCTGCTTAGATCAACATCGTTACACCTCCCTAATCCCCAAATTTTTCTTGGCAACAAATCCACTTTACTCACACTCCAATCCGAACAAATTCAAGCTAAAAGTAACAAAATCAGAGGATATAGAGCCAGAGGAAGCGTATATACCATGGATTTCATGTGGTTGTGTACGGCGTCGAGGTCGTCAGGGTCCGACGGAAGCGGCTGGAAACCAAATGTGAGAGGGAAGAGACCAATACCTGCGTATCCGGCAAGAGTATCAACCGGATCGGAGCTCCGGGAGGTGTTTCTGTTCGTCATGGCGATTCCTGAACTGCGACTGTAAGCATCTACTTCAAACCCTAGAGAGAGAGAGAAGAGAGAGAGAAACTGATTTTGAAGATAGACTTTAGCGGGAGTGTCTGTTTTATTTATTTCACTTGAATTTGATGTGTGAATTGTCAGTTTTGGCCTTGTAGGGTGTTTGAGTTAAAAAAAAATTGGCCTCAATTACAGACGATGGCAAAAGGTCAAAACTGACATTTCACTTGTTAAATTCATTTTCAACCGTTGAAAAATATTAAAACGTGGACGGCAGGATTCGAACCTGCGCGGGCAAAGCCCACATGATTTCTAGTCATGCCCGATAACCACTCCGGCACGTCCACAACCTTGATGTAACGGTCGTAAAATATTTATATATATATATACAATATTTATCTTTTATTTTTACCCAAAATAAGAATCATATAAATTCATCGAGCAAGTTAAGTGAAGCAGCAAAACCCAGTTCTTACGAAACACTACACGACGCAGAGAGAGAGAGAGAGGTGATTTTCCATTTATGTTTCTGTTCTCTCTCAAAGCGTCCTGCTCTTTTTTTTTGCTCATTAGAACCCTGATTTGTTGCTCAAAGCGTATTCGAATCTGGTTTTGATTTGGAGGAGACTTTTAGTTTGTGGAATTTGGTAGTGTGAGCTGTTTTTATTTTCTATCTGGTTTCGAACCTTCATTTTATTCAAAAATCAAGAAATGTTACTGGCAGAATCGCTGTCTCTGAAGCTTGTTTACATTGCATGAGTCAAATTTGTATTGCAGAATCGATTCTACAACCGCATGCTGTCCATTTCATTTTTCGTTGCTGTTTTTGTTGTGAGGTTTCAATTGCTTCTGTATATGTGTTGAGTGGAATGTGTTTATAGAATCGCTGTATCTGAAGCTTGTTTACATTGCATGAGTCAAATCTGTGTTGTAGTCTTAGGAGCTACCACATGTTGAACATTTATTTTTCTACCTGATAAATTGTCTGTACATATTAATCATTTGTTGTTGTTGTTGTAGCTGTAGTGTTGTTGTGATGATCACTTTCTTTGCTCATTAGAACCCTAATTTGTTACTCAAAACATATTCGGATCTAGTTTTGATTCGGGAAGACTTTTTTGTGGAATTTGGTTAATTGCGTGAGTTTTCTTTTCTCTTCTTCTTTATGCTTGTGTAACTTTAGTTTGTACAAAAATCAAGAAACGGTACTTTCAAAATCTTTGTATTTGAAGTTTGTTTACTTTGCATTAAACAAATTTGTGTTGTTAGTTATGTTGTATTCTTGATGGAGCTACCGCTTGTTGAACATTTCATTTTTCTACCTGATAATCGTTGGTACATATAAATCATTTTTTGTCGTTCTTGCTGTTGTGAGGTTTAATTGCATATGTATAGCTTTTTTTCAATGGTTAGGTATTTGAATGTGTTTTGAGTTTTAGAATATTGATTTCATGGGTAATCAGAACAAAGTGCCCAATCTAAGGGGCTAACGCGTTTTTTTCATTTTGTTATATAGTTAGAAGTATTGAGACACTTGGAGGAGTTCTTATGTCTAATTCAAAGACAAGTGGTGGTGATGGTGGTAATCAGAACAAGAATCGTAATCTTCCTTCATGGATGAGTTCAAGAGACGATGAAGGAAGCAAGAAAGGAAAGGGTCGTGGCAAAGCACATAATGGCGATGCTGGTAAAGAATCAGGGGCATCCACAACAGGCTTAGATTTTTCCAGACTTCTGGTAATTGAATCCGTGTACAATTGGGGAATCTGATATGGAATTGTTTTCATATATCAGTGTGTCGTTTGAGTTTTCCAGGTAGAGTTAATATTTCAACCTTGTTTCGAGCAGGAAGGGGTGGTCTTTGTATTATCAGGTTTTGTTAATCCGGAGCGTAGTACATTACGGTCACAGGCACTGGAAATGGGAGCTGAATACCAACCTGATTGGAACTCACAGTGCACGCTATTGATATGTGCATTTTCAAACACTCCAAAGTTCCGACAAGTTGAAGCTGATTGTGGAACAATTGTCTCAAAGGTTTTATATATTTTTTCATATATACATGCTATGAAACTTGTTGCGCACAGAAAACATACTGATGCAGAATTATTAGTTTTTAGACACTACACTTTGTTGATGCCCCAATTGATGAACAATATCAAATCATGCTTACTAGTATCTGATAGTACATAAATACTTTGCTTTAGGAATGGATAACTGAGTGTTACGCCCAGAAGAAGCTTGTTGACATTGAAAAGTACCTGATGCATCCTGGAAAACCTTGGCGGAGGAGCAAAATTTCGAATGAGAGTACCCAAGGTAATATAATTTATGTATGTTTGCTTTCAGTGGACATATATAACAGTAAGAGCAGTATAAAGTGTTTAATCTTTCAACATATATGGCATTATATCTCCAGATGAATGGTCAATATACATTATATTGTAAATGTAAATTAAAATAAAGGGTATATTGCAGACAAATACCCTATACTTAGCCATATTTGCTAATAGCTCCTTATACAGATACTATTTTCTGCGACAGCCAACCCTCTATAACTTTCAATTTTTCATTCTAGTAATGTGAAATTGAGGGTGATGGTGATGGTAATGGTAATGGTGAGGGTAAGGGTAAAATGAGTATTTTGGCAAGAAAAAAAAAAAGAAAAGAAAATTGATAGATCACATGGCATACACATGATGAGAGAAAAAATTCAGCTACATCTAACTAACGGAATGAAAAATTGAAAGTGCAAAGAATTGGTTGTCATGAAAAAAAGAAGTTATAGGAGTTCTCTGCAAAAGAAGCTAGGTATAGGGTTTTTACTTGCAATTTGCTTTAAAATAAATGCTTTGTATAATGAGTATGCTCTAAATTAAAAGGGCGATTGCAGATCAAAAAACACCTGTGCCTAGAAAATCAAATAAGCCAGTTGATAAAGGGTCACATTCGGAGCCATCTACCTCAGCATCTATCAAGGTACACTTTATGACAATGACAGTGTTCAAACTGGTATATCATATTTTTATATTTCCCTATGCTGATCTGTATGTGCAGTGCGTTACTCAGAAAAAGGTTTCTAACCCTGCTAAGGAGTGTTTTTCTCCTTCAAAACTGAAGAAATGGGCCGTTGATGATCTGAAAGGAACCATCTCGTGGCTAGAGAGTCAAGAGGAAAAGGTAGAACAATTTAATTTTGATAATTTTCTCTTTCTACTTAATTTTGTGCATGCTGTTATAATTTGGATCTTCCTCTTCTGAAAATTAACCATGTGAGTTCAAGATTGCCAAAAGGTATCGAACCCCATACTTCATACACTTGTTTACTAACCGTCTACACCAACCTGACGGTAAGTTCTTCGATTTTTACAGCCAGAACCTAGCGAGTTGAAGAATATAGCTGCTGAAGGGATCTTAACTTGTTTACAAGATGCCATAGATTCGCTTGAACAAAAACAGGTATTGTGCTCTTACAAGACATTTTACTTGTTGGATTTTGAAGTTCCGTATTGAATAATCTAGACTACGAAAATACTAGTATGTAGCGTTTGTGTTCCACAAAATCCATTTTCTGCGGTACCGACTTCTGGTTTATTTGATTTATCCAATTTATAAAAGAGGCATTTTAGGATAAAATATACGGTATTCGGTCACATTCTTAGTCTAAAAATTTTCTGTTTGTTTTTGCAACATTTTCCGTAGTTGAAACCCATGAAAGCTCTCAAGACTGTCTATGGTTCTGATTAAGTCTTCGCTACATAGATCTATAGATCTTTACTTCATCCTGATCTTGTTTATAGCCCTATATATAGAATACACATGCCTGACATTTGGTGATGGCAAAATTGTCGTGTTAAGATCATAGTATTGTGTATAGTGCTGCTCTGTTATGTGGTCTTAATATATTCCGGATGATATTTTCTGAGCTTTTTGCCGTTTAGTACACCAACAATCAGTAGTTAAATTACACATCTTCAATTCTCAAAATAAAATCTTCTTTGTGGCTCTAGAGACCAACCAAATGCTGGAAAGATACAATACTTTGCTGGAAAATGTTATTTACGAGATTTTTTTTTTTTTTGGCAAACAGAGCCGTTGTTTATCCCGTTGATGATTTAGTCAACACCTCTCATGAGTCTAGTCACTAATCTACTACTCATCTCGTGATCTGGAAATGACAATACAAGTATTGATGCCTTCTGTGTGTCTTTTGTTGGAAAACTATCAAAATAGTCCTTCAACTAATCAACATCCGGCTAGTTTTGTTCCTGAACTAATTTTATGCTAAAATGGTCCCTCAACCAATCAAAATCAGCCAAAATGGCCCCGACGTTAACTTCCATTAGTTTTTCTGATTTAAAAAAAATTAATATTGAAACTAATATAAAACGGAAATTAACAGGGACCATTTTGATCGGTGTACTATCAAAATGGTCCCTAAACTATCAGGACCCGTCCGGTTTCATCCTGAACTAAATTTATACTAAAATGGTCCCTGGCATTAACTTCAGATAGCTTTTATGTCAATTTTGTTGATGTGGCATCAATAAATTTAAAGACCGAAGCTAATGTATATCGGAAGTTAACGTTTGGGACTATTTTGATAGTTTTATACTAGTAGAGTGATCATTTTAGAGTAAAATTATTTCATGCACCGAACTAGTCAGGTCCTAATAGTTCAGGAACTATTTTGATTGTTTTTCATCTTTTGTTAATCTCTACTAATATCCTTCCAAGACCATTAGACTATTAGAGTTTCATGTTTAACAAAAGCTTGGTACTTTTCCGTCTGTTGTTCAGGATGTTCGCCAAGTAACCGAGCAATGGAGCTTCGTTCCCCGCGTGGTCGAGGAACTGGCAAAGCTTGACAGTACCGGAAAAGATTCAACCCCAGTTCTGAAGGATGATCTGTGCCGGCAAGCCAAGGCCTGTAAGCGAATATACGAGGCAGAGCTCAGCAATGTAAACGATGACTCTGCGATTAACAAGAAAAAGTTGAAGACCGGCTATGACAGTGATGAAACAATTGAGATGACAGAAGAGGAAATAGACATTGCTTATAAAACCATTTCTTCAGAGCTTTGTAAATAAGTGAAGAGACTGTTCTAAGAATTTTTGTAAATGGTGAATGACTTTGAACTGTTTAGACCTCAAGAACATGGTTTAGAAGGGTATGATGGTCAATTTATATGCGCCGTATTCTTTGTCAATTTGAACAGCGGGCCTGAAACGGGTCGGGTAAAAAAAATCACTCTTCTCAATTTACAAATTTTTATCGGATCTAACTTGTCCAACAAAGTGAGATACATTAGAAAGTTGTTTAATAAAAGCGCGTGTTAGGTCCGGTCTATTTAGGCCCATGGCCCATGTAGATAGATGGGAATATGAATAGGTGATATTTTATTGGGATGTTGAGAAGTTGAAGCATAATGTTTGATTGAAGATTAATCATGCCCAAACTTTTGTCGAACTGAATTGTGAACACTTCTGATCTTATTAATTTCGTTAAATCTGATTCTATAACAACAATGCGAGCTTTCTACTAGCTATGAATACCATGAAGGAGCATAACGTCTTAGTGTGTGGGAACTTAATTTCACATCGAACTTAAAAATAAACATATGTATTAAGTAAAATTGATGCAATGCAAATTGTAATACATAGATGTAATTTGGAGACCGAAAAATATGAAAAGTGAAACTATGAGAGAGTTCAATTCAGTAACACTGATTGCGTAGTTCGAGGAAGTGTTTATACTCACAAAGTGTATGTAATCAGTGATTTGATGTTATGATGTGATTGGTCCGAGTTGATGTCGTGGAAAACCATGATGGTGACACATGCACGTTAAGATGAAGCGGCGAGGGTGGCATGATAGGGTGACAATAATGTAACCACGCTTGGTCGCTAGGGTTAAGTGTGGAGATAGAGTCGCATAGTTCAAGTATGAGAGGTAACCAATATGGTGTACTTTGTGCAAAGGATTCGCCGCGTGCTTACCAACTGCGTGTAACATTACAACAAAGTTCTACCAATTATGTCATGACTTCGTTGGATCTTGTAACATAGTTTTCGTATTGAGGCGGTTTTCGAGGGAGCTGAGTGTCAAAGTGGTCCCGAGCGAGTAGGGTACTGAATGTCGCAAAGAGAGGTTAGATCATTAGGCAAAAATGATTAAGCGTGCCACGAGGTGTTGGATGAAATATTCTCGAACTTGAAGTTAGAACATGAGAGTAAGGTATTGAGAAATATGAGTTTGGCTCATTCTTGTTTGATTTGGTATAAAAAATAGAAGTTGACCGTAAGTGATATGTTATAACATTATACCACAAACTATCGACTATAAGAGTTGGATGAAATCGCATATGGTTCATGTAGATGACACTTAAACTTGACTAAAAGCAACCGCGTCGTGGCTAATAGTGCAGTGCGTACAACCTTGCCAAGCATGTGATTGTCTTGGCCACAACCTGTGGCTAAGACTCCTACCGCATCTTAGCCACATTGTCTTTAGACCCCGATCAAGTAAGTAGAACAGACATCGACTTGTCACTAGCCGAAATACTTATAAATTAAGATGCATAACCACATGCACATATTTTCCTAATAAAAAGTTTAAATAAAATATAAAAAAAATCAATGAAAAACAAAAACAAAAATAAAAATCCATTAATTCACACACGTGAAACAAAACAAAACAAAACCGAGTCACGAACCCGACTCGGTCTCACTCACTCACTATTATAGTTTCGTCTGCTTCTTCTTCACAGTAGGGTTGCAGCAGATAAACGCCCCCACCTCTCTCTCTCTCTCTCTCCTCAGCTTTCTCTCTCTACAATCTCAATCTCCATCGCAGAGCTCCTTTTCGCCACAGCTCAATCTCACCTTTAGCTTCGAACCTGAACCCGAACCTATCTCTGCAACAATGGGCGCTTCGCTGCCTCCCAAGGAGGCCAACCTCTTCAAGCTCATTGTCGTAAGCTCTCCGATTCGTTATTTTCTTCATATCTCAATCTCAATCGATGTGCTTTATTGATTGAGATGGAGTGATCGAAGTTCAATTAGTTTATCGAGCTAGTTCGTTTTTGAAACCCTAGATTTTGTGTCCGGGAATCGGAGTGAAATTGTGGTCGTGTAATGAGCTTTTTTTTATATTGGCTTTGTGGAGGAATGAGCTAATTTGTGATACTGTGTTTTGTGTTTGTCTAAAGCTTGAAACTTTAGTTAGAGGGTAGTGGACGGATTATGTGTGTGTTTTGATGGTGTAATTTGATTGGTTTGCCGAGAATGTACTTGGAGCTGTGATGTTTGTTATTAATGTTTGAATGTGTAGAGCTTGATTTTAGAGTGTGAAGGGATCATTGTGCTAATGATGGGAATCAGATGTTTTCGAAATTCGAAGGATAGTGAATTTGGGGTTATGGAGTTGTGAGTTTTTTTGTTTGGTTTGGTTTTGTGGAGGAATGAGCTATTTCAGGTTACCGTGTTTTGTGTTGTGTAAAGCTTGAAACTTTAGATGATCGGTTTGGTGAGAATGTACTTGTGGATGTGAGTTTTGTTATTAATGGCTGAATGCGGAGAGTTTGATTTCAGAGTGCAAAGTGATCATTGTATGGTTATGCTCTGTTCTTAGCTAATGATAATCAGAGTTTGTGTGAAGGGTGAAAGGAAATATGGGGTAGGATGAATTTTTTTTTTGTTGTGCAATTTTTGCTGTGCTTTAGGTTCACACACAAATCACGTTAAAGATTGAAGTCCTTTTTTTTTTTTGACTGAAAGTTGTGCACCTCTGGCTCTGCAGTTAGCGCCCTTCTTATTTATTATGCAACTTGTAACTGGGATTTATGTATAACTTCTTATTTGATCTTGCGATCGCAAATTGTATCGTGTGCATGTCTAGTCCAGGTTTGTATGTTTATGGATTTATTTTCAGATTCAAGTAGTAATTTTAGTAAGTTGAAGTTCTTGGTTCTGCGGCATTATTGATTTTTTTGTTCTAAATCTCTTATGTCATATAGTGTCATTTGACTGTTTTTGCAATTTTAAATTCAGTAGGCCATCCATCACCCAATATGTTAAAATGATCATTAGAAACGATAGTGACTTGTAAGAACCAATGCAAGATTATGTCCTTTTTTAGTAGTAACAGGGCACCATGAAATGATACTGTTGTTTGCTACTGGTTTGGGTTCTGGATTATGATAATATTGCCGTTGTGGCTTACAGAGGTGTCAGATGTCATTAATTCGAGGGTTGTTTTTATTTGTTGCAGAAATCATATGAAACAAAGCAGTACAAGAAAGGACTGAAGGCAGCAGATGCTATATTGAAGAAGTTTCCAGATCATGGAGGTATTTCTGTCAATCAGAACATACTTGTTGATTATAAGATATGCTTCTACAGATCAAGAATGTTTATTTTGTTTTGATTATTTAGCAATTAGCATCATAAATAAAAATATCCCCGAATTAGGCCAAGTGTACTGTTCTAGTAACCACTGCTCTGAATGATTATGATCAAATATATAAAATTAGTTCCTCTAAGAACATATTATAACTACAAGAGTATGGGTCATTTGGGGACAACGGGTACAAAATGGACTTGCTTTTGGGCATCAGTTAATGAATCTTATTACTTATAATCTAGGTTGTGCATGTCATTCCACTTTCTGGATTTTTGAGTTATAAATCTTTTGATCATGCGAGAACGTTCCATTTTATCCAATTTGTTATTTTCATACCAAAACATCTGTTGATTGCTATTTCTCTTGGATGTCAGAAACTTTGTCAATGAAGGGGTTAACTTTGAATTGCATGGACCGTAAATCCGAAGCATATGATCTGGTCCGACAAGGTTTAAAGGTTGAGATATTCTTTATGACTCTTTGAATACATACTGGTCTGATACTGGTGCTTTCTCAAAACCATTGCTTGGATAGCTTACAGTGTTATCTTAATGCAGAATGACCTGAAGAGTCATGTTTGCTGGCATGTGTATGGTCTCCTTTATCGGTCTGACAGAGAATACAGGGAAGCAATCAAATGCTACCGCAATGCATTGAGGATAGATCCAGACAATATAGAAATACTACGAGACCTGTCACTCTTACAGGTATGCATTATATGCTGATCTTTTGGTTACCATCGTACATATATGAACCTAGGAGAATTGCTTTATGTTATTGTTGTAATTACATCAATGGGATCTTAGCTTCTAAAAGTACATGGAAATGAATTGGCACGTGGATGGTGGGGTGTGATTTGTGACATTATGACCAATATAAAAAATGCCCTTTTTGTGCAGCCTTTGTTTTTGCATCTGGTGATTTCATTATATCTTACTATCCTGGTATTATGCTAGAATATACCCACATGAATCATGGGTCTCTCCTTTTTACATTAAAGCTATGTTAATTTGAATAGAGGTGCCTAAAAACTGCTTGATTGTATAGGCCCTTCATCAATAATACCCAACCTTAGGTGTTACCCATTTAGAACTTTTCCCTAATGTGCTTGAATTCCTCTCTGAATTAAATATTGGAGTGCGGTGTTTACAAAAGATACTGTGAATTTCCCATATTTGAGGGTATGGTTGTTTGTAACTTTGATTTCCTTTCGGAGAGCATAACAAATCTTTGTATAATTGAAACTTGTGTTGGTCTCTTTGTGATCCAAAGGTGCGATAACAATATGTTCTGGCCGTGTAGTTAGTTTTTCTGAACCACCCAAGGCCAAGGTGGCTAGATCAGTGAAATGGAAGAAATAAATATATAAAAGGCTTTAGTTCATACAGACTTTTGTCTTAACATTCTTCCTAAGAGCAGACATGGAATTATAGTTAATAGTGATCGTTGTCTTGTATTGTTACAACATGCTTATTCATAGACTTTTATTTTAGTTAATTTATATTATGATAATTTAAATTGTACATTATTCATTCAACTAATGGAACCATTCATCATTACTTTTACAGGCACAAATGCGAGATTTGGCTGGGTTTGTTGAAACCCGTCAACAACTTCTTACTTTGAAACCTAATCATCGCATGAACTGGATTGGCTTTGCTGTTGCTCATCATTTAAACTCAAAGTACTATTCCAATATCTTTTTTTTTTCTTTCAGAAGAGTTTCAAGAGTCAAAAGTGTAATAATTATTAAATTTATGGGATTATCATGTTTAAGCAACTAACAATCTCGCTTGCTCTCTGAGGTCATTGACTCACTGATTAGGATTAAAATGTTCTTGGGAGTTGTGTTGGGACTAACTTAATTGGGTGCTCTTTTGGAGTTACAAAGTCATGGTGATTAACTGACCATTCTGGTTATCAATTTTGGGTTTAAGTCCTGGATGTGTTCTCTCTGGTTTTTAATTTACCATTGTTAGGGGATGAAATATGGTTCCATTGTCTCAACTAAATGCTCATCTAATTCCATTTTTAATTTGTTTGAAATGAAATAATCAAACTTATAGTTTGGGTTATTTTGGTATGCTAAACAACTTGTCTTCCTTTACTTGCTAGTGGATCAAAAGCAATTGATATTCTGGAAGCATATGAAGGGACGCTAGAAGATGACTATCCTCCTGACAATGAACGATGTGAGCACGGTGAAATGCTTTTATACAAGGTATAATCTAAAATATTATGCAGTATACAAACATTTTATTTTTCATTGTAACCTTTTTCACTTGTTGATTTTATGATTCATATATCTTTTTGCAGTTAACATTGTTGGCATGTCCACACTAAGAGAGAACACATAATTGCACAAATTAGCATTTTGTTGGCTCTTTAAACAATGCTTAAGACACTTAACAATTCTCGAATAGAATCATCTAGGAAGATATTTAGTTAATTTTGCACCTTATGTTTCTACCTCGAACCATTAGCAGAAGTAGCATTTATATATATCTGCAATGATGTTTTGTGATCTAGGAAGGTTTTATTGTCTCTGGATAAGTGACTAATTCTGAAACAATTCAAGCCACCAGCTATTTTTTTTATAATTTTCTTCTGACAATCCTTTAGTCTTGGTTTTACTTGCATGGGGGATGAGATCTTTGTTCTTGTGGATTTGAATCTCTGCTACCTACTACATCATATGATAAATAATAGTTTTTTAACTGTTATCTTCATGAACTTCTAAGTCCCATATTTTTAATTGTTATCTATCATCTATCCAGATTTCTTTGATGGAAGAATGTGGATTTCTTGAGAAAGCACTCGAGGAATTGCAGAAGAAAGAGTACAAATTTGTGAGTGCATAACATGTATAATTTCTGGTGTTCTGTATTATAACTTTTGAACATTACGAGCTTCTGATGCTGACAGCTTTTATCAACACCTTTATAGGTTGACAAATTAGCTTTCAAAGAACAACAGGTTACGCTCTTAGTTAAGATTGGTCGCCTAGAAGAAGGTGCTAAGTTGTACAGGGTGTTGCTTTCTATGAATCCTGACAATTACAGGTGATTTTTCATGCCTACATTGCCTTTTGTGCCAACCTCTTCCAAAAAAATAAAAAGAAATGGAAGCTCTGTATAACAATCTTAAGCTACACATATATATGGCCGACAGGAAATGAGTACTAAAAAAAGTAGTAGTTAAAGAAATAGAAGAGGAAATTCAAGATCTTTTATTCACGTAAAGGGACAATTACTATAGCATTATTTAACTGACAGGATTATCATAATACTGTAATTTGTAGTTTGCCTCTGTTTGATTTACTATTGGTAAACTTACAGTACCTTTTCTTTTTCTTAGTTATTACCATGGCCTGCAAAAATGTCTTGGGCTGTATTCAGAAAATGGTGAATATTCTCCTGAAGAAATCGATAAGTTAGATGCCTTATACAAATCACTTGCGCAGCAATACAGTTGGTCAGCTGCTGTCAAGGTCAGTTCCCATCAACGTACATTGCTAACTAAAGTGACAGTGAAGAGATGGAAAAAGTGTAGATAATTTTTTTTCTTCGTAAAGGGAGTTTTGACATATTTTTATTGACATGGTACTTTGGCATGTCATGAAGACCTTTGGCTTAATAGAATATATATTCTGTTTTTTCTTTTGTTATTTGATGTTTGTTGTTTTTATGCTATTGTCACGATCATCCTTCTTGTTCAGTTTAAGTTGTAATTTTCATCAGTTTCAATATTACAGTGTGTTACGCTTCTTTCTAAGATTTGCATTGGATGCTATTTTTGTATTATCAGAGAATACCTGTTGATGTTCTCCAAGGTGAAAAGTTTCGGGATGCAGCGGATAATTATATCAGGCCTCTCCTTACTAAGGTATTAATTTGTACCCTCTTCAACGTCTTCTGGTTTATCTAGTTTCAATATCTAACATTTATTTTTGTTGTGTTTAGGGTGTTCCCTCTCTATTTTCAGATCTTTCTCCTTTGTACAATCACCCTGGGAAGGTTAGCTTGTTGTCTTTATTCACTATATGATAAACTTTAGTTGGATGCGGTTGTGGTTTTTTGCAAACTCTGGAAATGCCTTCTTAGCTTATTGCTTTTTAAACTTATTTCCTTTTTGACATTTATACAGGCGGATATTCTGGAGAAACTTATTCTTGAGTTGGAGGAGTCCATTAGGGTAACTGGAGGATACCCTGGGAGGTAATATCATTTGAACAGACGCACATACTGCTTTTGGTATATTTAAGTTGTATTAGTGAATCTATTATTAAATAGTATTACAGTTTTTGTTCCAGGCTCCTATGAACTCATGCATCTCGTATATATTGAGTTTTATAGGGGTGTAAAAATTTGTGTCAATTAGAATTCTTCTTATGCATACCCCGAGGCATGACCTAGTGTATGCATTTGATACTGCAAAGATGTTGCTAATGAATGTTAGTTATGTGGTTTGTATGAAGTGTATATCATATCCAGATTTTCTTGGGTTGACTTCTGATTATTTTGCAACCTTGTGTTTCAGGGCAGAGAAAGAGGCTCCTTCAACACTTATGTGGACTTTATCTTTATTAGCTCAGGTTGGATGTTGTAACACGGACTACATATTTTTAGTCTGACTGTGTTCCCCACTCTCTGTTTCTATCTTATTTTTGCCTAAAGATTTTGTGCTGATGCAGCATTATGACAGACGAGGCCAGTATGGCATGGCCATCTCCAAAATTGATGAGGCTATGGAGCACACTCCTACTGTGATTGATTTATACTCGGTCAAGGTTTGTTTGTTGCATAACTTTTTTATTTTACTTTATAATAAATTTCATTTGTGCACTCACTTTGATGTAGCTACTTCTGTTAGCTGATCATTATCTTGTTTCTTTTTCTCGCTTAAGATTTGTTCTTGGTATTTGGATTTATCACTTATCAGACTTAATGCAGCAAAATGTTGTTATTATTATTATTTTAATATAAAAAATAGTCCAATGGGCTGAACTACACACTAGGGGTCCCATTTCCCCAAAATCCCTTATCCCTCCCCACCCCACCCAATGGGATTCAAACCCACGACCTCTCATACAGAAGTATGTCTCTTTAATCATTGAGCCATCCCCTAGGGGACAACAAAATGTTATTCTCTTATCTAAAGACCACAAATACATAGTAGATAACTAGCTATTTGATCGTTATGGAGTTAGTAATTTATGCACAGTTCCATAACAATCAAGAGATGTTCATGGAAACTTAATCACATACCAAATATTGGCATGCATGCGAGCTGATGATAGTAATATGAAGTATTTTCTTTTGAGTAACATTAGGCTTACCTGAGAGTGACTAAATGACAAGGGCTTCTTTGTATAAGTATTTAGCTTTCCGTGCTGGATAATTTTTTATAGCAGGTTGGTGATCACGAGTAATTAGTCCCATTTCTTTTAATATTCACTAATTCACGGATATTGTATATTATAATGATAAATTAACGACACTTGGATGCTTTTTCTTAATGAATACATACTATTCTGACTTTCATGGGGATTTAAGTATTATTCCTTTCATGTAAGGCACCGTATCAGCAAGTTTAGTCATCTTTACATGGCATTCGCGGTTCCCATGTTGATATTTGATGCATGCAGATTCCTTTTTGAGATTGATTTATCATCCCCAAGTTGTCTTTAATTTATGACTAATATTTTTGTTAATCAAAATCTAGAACATATGGTTCTCGGAGGCTGAACATTTTCAGTGCTTAAATCTTCTTTGTATAGGCTGGTGTATTCTAACACAGTTTCATGTCTATTGATGACAGAGCCGGATATTGAAGCATGCAGGTGATTTTACAGCTGCTGCTGCTTTAGCAGATGAAGCTAGATGTATGGATCTTGCTGATCGATACATAAATAGTGAATGTGTTAAGCGTATGCTTCAGGCTGATCAGGTTTTCAAGCTGCATTTTTCTTACCTAGTATGCTTGTTTATCATTTTCTTATACTAGGTGTGTAATACGGAACCTTCTTTCTTTCCTTTTTGTAAGGTAACCTTAGCAGAAAAAACTGCTGTATTGTTTACAAAAGATGGTGATCAGCACAACAATCTTCATGACATGCAGTGCATGTGGTCTGTATCTATGTTTCACTAAATCATTTATTATTTTTCAGAATTGATATTTTGGTTGTACTGCTAAAATGTCGTTTTTTAACTTTGAAGGTATGAGCTTGCTTCTGGCGAAAGTTACTTCCGCCAAGGGGATCTTGGACGGGCTTTGAAGAAATACCTAGCTGTGGAGAAGCACTATGCTGATATAACAGAGGACCAATTTGACTTCCATTCTTATTGCTTAAGAAAAATGACTCTGCGTGCTTATGTGGCAATGCTTAAGTTCCAGGATCGATTGCATTCACACATATATTTTCACAAAGCTGCTGCTGGAGCTATCAGGTCAAATATTTCTGTTACGACCATAAAATATAATTTGAATAATTATTTACTGGATTTGTGTGAGTAGTGGTTCATATGCTCGTCTATTTTTGCTTATGCATGCAAATGTGCCTTAATGCACTAGCCTCATGATTGTTGTGTATGAACTTGATTCAGTTGTGATAGGTATGAGGCTGTTGAACTAGAATTAGGTGTGGGGTTGATCCTAGATAGAGGTGGCAATTCGGGTTACGGGTTTTACATAGAAAATGAAAGGGTTGCCAGACTCAATCCACACTTTTCATATGGTAAGCCCGACTCAGAATGAATTGCGTCTTATCATATGCGATGTGATCCCGAAAAAATGTGGGTCATATTTGGGGTGCCCACGGGTTCAGGTCCAAAAATTGTTAACTCTAATTCTAGACATTTCATCAACTTATTCATGGTACTTTTCAATCGTTAATTTATGTTTGTTGTTGCATCCTCTCTTTTGAACACACAACAGATCATTTTTTTTTGTGTGTTATTGGCTACTTGCAGTGTTGATTTTCCAAAGCTCCTCAAATCTTTTGTCATGTTTTGATATTTGTTAGTATTTACAATTTCATTTGCAGATGCTATATAAGGTTGTATGATTCTCCGGTGAAGTCAACAGCAGAAGAAGACGATGAAATGTCAAAGTTGCTTCCCTCTCAGAAGAAGAAAATGAGACAAAAACAGAGGAAGGCTGAAGCCCGAGCTAAGAAAGTATAACATTTTGTTTATATAACGTCTGATGATCCTGTTTGTTATAAAGGAAATTTTCTGATTTTAAACACATTTTTAGGAGGCAGAGGGGAAAAACGAAGAGTCAAGCTCTACTGGTGTATCTAAATCTGGAAAACGACCTGTTAAACCTGTTGATCCAGATCCACATGGAGAAAAATTGGTGCAGGTAGTTTATCGATCTTATCTCATTTTCGTTTTTCAAGTATCAGATTTCTTGCTGCTATAAATTCTTTTTGGGGTTGCGTCCAGGTTGAGGATCCAATGTTGGAAGCCACCAAGTACTTGAAGCTGCTTCTGAAAAACTCACCCAATTCTTTGGAGACACACTTGCTTTCCTTCGAAGTAAACATGAGAAAGCAAAAGATCTTACTTGCATTTCAGGTATTTTGAAGTTCTTCTCTGAAAACTAAAAATTCAGACTAGACCTCAACTTGGAATTGTGGACATGGATATGGAAAACTTCTTAAATCTTGAATAACACACTTGAAAATCCTATCTACTTGCAACAATTAAACTAGTTATTGGCTTATCGCCACTTGAAACTGTACCCTCGTTTTTTGTGGGCTCGGGTTAACCCAACCAGCCCCTGTAGTTTTGAGGTCGGGTCGGCCATCGATGTGGGCGGGTCAGGCAACCCACTCATTTTCCCCGGAAAACCTGTGATCTGTACCTCTGTAGATTGGGTTAGGCATTTTCAACCAAACCCTTAAAAACTCTACCCGAAATCCGAATTGATATCTCTGCCTTAGATGCATGTCGTATGGTAAATCATAATCTCGCACCTTCACTGTTTATGTTAATAATCATACATACTCCTTAACTTTTGTATGTAGGCTGTCAAGCAGCTACTGAGATTGGATGCTGAAAACCCTGATTCGCATTCCTGCTTGGTATGTAATTTTAGTTATTCATTAATTGGATCAATCTACTCATTACGTGCTTAACAAATCCAATAAATCTGCTGCTTAATATGCATTTCACGCACTGCAGATCAGATTCTTCCATAAGGTGGATTCTATGTCTTCTCCAGTGACTGATGCTGAGAAGCTCATTTGGAATGTTTTGGAAGCAGAGCGTCCAACAATCAGGTTCTCTTGCAAATTACTTCATATCGCGGTCTATAACTGCTGCTGTATTATTTTATGACAGTTTTTACATCACAATTTAAACCCCTATTTTCTTTTTCATTTTTTGTAGTCAGTTGCACGGGAAATCTTTGATCGAGGCCAATGCTATTTTCCTTGAGAAACATGAAGGTGATTACTAATCTTATATCAAATACTACCTCCGTTTCTGAATAAGTGTCATTTCAAGGTTATTTACACGAATTAAGAAACTGTATGCAATGACCTAACTAGTCTTATTTACCTTTTGTATACTCGTTAAAACTCTCACGCCTAATTGTTCCTCTATTTTAAACTTGATTTAATGTTTTAGTCATAACTAGTTGTGAAAAAAAGCTTGGGAATGATAAAAGGTGTATCATTGGAAAGTATGGCACATTTTTACATTAAAATTGTAAATAGTATATGCATATTTGGTCATATTGTTTATAGTTCTCTTACTACCGTTGATTCTTTTGTGTTCTTCAGGTTCCTTGATGCATAGAGCTGCCACTGCAAAAATGCTGTATACTCTGCAATCTGACAAGAAGACTGAGGCCGTGAAACTAATTGAGGACTCTACCAACAAGTTGGTGCCAACGTAATGCCTTCAATATACCGAGTTTTATTTTCTAGCTTAAAAGCTGTATTCTTGCACATTGTCTTTAGAACAGATCGCAAATTAAAGCTTTCATTTTTCTATTCTAATAGAAATGGAGCACTTGGACCCGTGAACGAATGGAAACTCAAAGACTGCATTACAGTGCACAAACTCTTGGGAACAGTTCTCTGTGATACTGATGCTGCATTAAGTAAGTTTTCTGTATCTCGCTTTGCTTTTTACTTTTTACTTTTTTTTAATTGTGTGCAATACCAGTATTGGGTCGTTATACACAGGCCTTAAAATGATATACGTGTCCAATGGTTTCTGAAGTTTGCATGTCTTGTACCACAATAAATTTCATGTCAAATTTATTGCATATTCAACATCAACTTTGCGCCTTGTTTGGGACAGCTAATCGTGGAAATTATTAGACCAGCTAATGCTCAAAATGCATTCTGAATGACTATTGTTGTTAGATTGAAGTAGAAATTATCAAAATATGGTCCTTAAATTATCAGGACCTGACCAATTTGCTTCCTGAACTAATTTTATTTCATCAAAATGGTCCCCCAACTATTGAATTCTGACCAAAATGGCCCCCGCTGTTAACTTCCGACTTTCTTTTGCTAGTTTAGATGATGTGTCATTAAAAAAAGTAAAACAAGATTGGAACTAATATCTATCAGATGTTAATGTTGGGGACCAATATGGTTGGCTTTCATTAGTTGAGTAACCATTTTGTCATCAATTAGCCGAGGGACCATTTTGTTAGTGTTTCCTAGAATGAAGCAAAATGAACAATTGCACCAATTGTGTGTTTTTTTTTGCACCGTATTGTCAGACATGGTGCTTTTCTTTTGATCTCTTTCTTACATAAACATGGTGACCAGATGTGACTGTCAAATGCCAATTTGAAAGGTGATTTTGGTTATAGGAAAGCACAATCTTATGCATAAACTCACAACTCATTTTCCGTCTGTTGTAGGATGGAAGGTTCGTTGTGCCGAGTACTTCCCTTACTCATCATACTTTGAAGGCCACAAGAGCTCCGCCGTTCCCAACTCAGCATATAACCAGGTAAGCAACAACAAAGAAAACGGGGGCTTGAACCATCCTGTCGTCGGTCCTAGCGCAACCAACCCTCCATCAAATGGAAAATTAGAAGTGTTCAAAGACCTCACCATCTGACCCGAGATATGAAATGAGACGAGACAAGATCAAGAAATGCCTTCGAAATGTACTTGCTGGAGGAAAATCAGTTGACGCCTCATCAAAAGACCATCCTTGTGAGGTTTTGTGCACGCTGACTTTACTTTCAATATCAATATTTATTTTGGCCGATAGATGCATTCCTTCTGCAAATGTGTATAATTCACCTATATTATGTCTCTAGGGTCGAGCTTTTCGTTTGCTCTATGGGTTCTTTTTTGCATTTGAGCGTACTTTTTAGGTCTAATGGAGCTCTACAATATTTGTTATTTTTGACCCTCTAGTAATGGTAGAAAAATACTTGTAGGGCTGATTTCCAGAGCATGTTGTACTTTTTTTTTTCTGTTGCCAATTTGATTTGACTTTTATTGATGATCATGTATAAACACCATATTATGTGAAAAATTTTGTTACCAAGTTTCATACATTTTTAGGTCTCGTCTTCGTTACATAATGATCCTTCTTGATCAATAATGTTGGAATGGAATTTGCTTGAATTTTGAGAAGAATAGTGAATAACTATCAGATTGTTGGTTTCAATCTCAAAATGACGTTTGATTTGATATCCGTTACTAACGAAAGATTTTCTATCAGCTTGATGTTTTTGATATCCATAGCTACGATAGTATCACTATTAGATTGTTGGTTTCAATCTCAAAATGACGTTTGATCTAGCTGTTACGAAAGAATTTCAGCTTGATGTTTCGGATTGTTGGTTTTAATCTCTATAGTCGAAGTGTAGCTTTACGTGCCAAGTCTTTGTCAATTCTCGGGTTTTTACACCATATCCTTGGGTTTCTTCTGAATATTAACATTGTAATCATCATCATCATCATCATCATCTAAAAATATGTTACAAAATAGAATAAATTTTTGTTTGTCAAACTATTGGAGAAAAAAGTTCAAAATTCTTGTGATGTTTCAATTAAAATGACAAATAATATGAACAAATTCAATAAGTTTAAAGAATAAATATGAAATATTTAAAAAAAATACTAGCATATATTATTCTCCAACTAGTTCAGTTCAATTAGAAAAAAAAAAAAACAACCCTTTAGTATAGAACCTCACCTAAATGAATAATGTGAGCAACAATTCTCTTGGTGAGAGAAAGACAAAACATGAAACAGAACCTATATGACATAGCAGCTTAAATCTTCAAAGCCAAGTTGTAGCAAACCACACTTGACACTACAGAAATCAAATTCTCAATCCAACAAGACCCAAACTATTCCATAATGAACACATCAAATCCCAAAATTTTAAAATCAATTAGGGTTTGAACCCAAATATCCGAAATATAAGTTAATACACTCACATTTGTAATAAGAACAAGGATCCGTCCGAAGAAAGTTTCTTCAAAAACTGAATAGAACACAACATTAACTAGGAAAATTGTATAAACGAATAGGAAAAGTAATATCACATTGCCTGTAAGACGCGTAGGAGTATTCTCAGCTTCATCAATCCTCATCGACCTCTTCTCTGATTTTCCTTTGTAGCTCGTCCTTGTACTCCTCGAAGGTTCCCGGGAAAAAGCTCACAGTTCCTTCATCCACTACCCAGATTTCACTCTTCTCTTCGTCATCACATACGCGTGATATGAGCCTAGAGTCGTGACTGACCAGGACGACTCCACCAGTGAACTGATCCAGCGCATCTGCAAGTGCGTCAATGCTCTGCATGTCCAAGTGATTCGTGGGCTCGTCTAATAGCAGTATGTGCGGGTTTGACATGGATATGGAAGTGAACACAACTCGGGATTTTTGTCCCCCAGATAGCTTTGCGATTGGGGTGAGGTGGTTGTGACTAGGCAATCCAAATTTCCCCAATTTGGCACGAACGGCCTCTTGCTTGCTGGGTCCCGTTTGATCGGGATGAAGCCGAAGAAGGTATTGGACCGGTGTTTCGTCCATTGTTAGTAGATCCACAAAGTGTTGTGAATATCTTCCTATTCTCAGTTTCTGGCTCCTCCTTACTTCACCTTCGGTTGGAACCAAATCGCCAGCCAGAAGATTCAGTAGAGTGGATTTTCCGGCTCCATTAGGCCCAATAATAGCAACACGAGTTCCCATATCAATACCCACATCAACATTAGAAAGTCTGAAATCCGGCCTGTTTGGATAGCTGAAGCTGACTTCAATCAACTGCAAGAGCGGTGGTGTCAGCTCAGTAGGCTCGGGGAAGTGAAATTCCACAGTATAATCTCTCCACTTTGTTGGAGCCTCGTATACGGGCTCATCTTCATCAATCTTGCCCTTCGCTTTGTTCTTTGATGCCTCCTTGGCCGCAGCATGTTTTGCTCGATCTTTAACCTTGTCCTGCATAACCCGACTCCCGGATTTTTTGGCAGCTTTGAGTTGCTTCTCGTAAGTTTCAAACTTTTTGTTTGACTCCTTGCGGCGCTTCTCGTAATTACCTTCAAACTCATCGAAATTCCCACGGTAGCTGTGAAGTTTCAAGTCATGGAGATGAATGATCTCATTGCAGACAGTGTTGAGAAAATCTCGATCGTGTGAGACAACAACGAGAGTTTTCTTCCATCGGCAGAGGTACTCTTCTAACCAGAGAACGGCCCTGAGGTCGAGATGGTTGGTGGGCTCATCCAACAACAGTAGAGTCGGTTGCACAAAAAGTGCCCTAGCCAATGAAATTCTCATCCTCCAGCCACCACTAAAGGATTTAGTAGAACGGACCTGCATCTCCTTCGTGAAACCCAAACCTGCAAGAATCTTAGACGCCTGAGCCTCCGCAGCATCCGACCCCAAAATCTGCAATTTTTCGTATAATTCAGCCAGCTTCTCACCCGCATCATCTAAATTAGCATCATCTTCATTTTCAACCTCAGCAGAAGCTGAGTTCAAAGCCGCAACCTCTTCTCGAAGCTTGACTAGCTCTTCATTAGCAGAAACAACAGCTTGAATTGCACTTTTATCATCGCCAACCACCTCTTGCTCAACCAAAAGTACATCAATATTTTTAGGTACTGGAATCTTCCTCCAAGCAAGGAGCTTCAACAATGTAGACTTACCCTTTCCATTAGGTCCAATTAAACCATATCTCTTTCCATGAGATATCTTTACTGAGGTATTCTTCAAGAGCTCTTTTCCTCGAGCTGACACAGAGAAATTCTCAACTGTTATATCTTTAACATTAGCATCTGCATCATCTTCTCCATCAAGAACTGCAGCCCGACTACCAATAACAACCGTAAAAGCATCATGGTCATCCCTCAGGGCCTCTTTTCGGGCCATCTCTGCAGCTTGGGCTGCAAGCATGTCCTTCTTTTCTCGTTTCTTCAATTCTTTGTCACTTATCGACACATCAAGTGGCTTTACGTCATTCCTATGTTGTCTTCGTTTCTGGAGACTAGGGTGTTCTTGGTCTTCATCAGAGGGAGGAGGCAGATCATCTTCCTCGTCATCAGAGGGAGGGAGATCAATCCCATCAATGTAAGAAGACGCTTTTTGAGCAGCCTTCGCCTTAGGTTTACTAGCAGTACTTGAGGAAGATCCCTTCTTAGGTTTATCAGGTTTCTGATCCATGCTGGCAAGCATGGCCGACACAGATAATTTCTCTTTCTTGCCATCTTTGGCAAGTGGCTTACCTTTGGTGCTAGCACCAACCTCATCCTGTTTTTTCCTCCCCATTGCAGAAACTGACCTGATGAGAAGCAAAATTAAGAAAGGTGTTATGTATACCCTAGCTAGTAAAATATAATTTAAGTTCAAATAATTGAACCAGAATTTATATATAGTGCATCACACTTCCTTCTGGTGGCTGAAATTTTGAAATTAAAAAGAAACATATGATTTTTAATCAGAGACCAAAAGTTTTACTCTAGATTGCGGAACAATTCAACAAAGAAATTTGAAACGGAAAAAAGAGGCACCTAAGTAATAGGTAATAGTAGTTAAGACTTAAAGAGACTAACTCCAAATTACTTTTCTTTCTACGAATTTTCCCAAGAAGCAGATTCAACAAAGAACCATTTAACATAACATAACATAACTGCAGCACGGATCCACAAAACTATAAAGAATGAAAAGGAAAAAAAGAAGTTAAGAGTCTAGAAACCGCAAAGGCTTTGAAACAAACAAGCAATAGTTCTGCACAAAAATCCACCCTATATGACATAGACCCAGCCAAAGTAACTCTTCCCATACTTTTAATCAATATCCAGACCAGTTCCAGTTGGAACAAAAAGCTACACAGTTCTTAAAGTTATCTCCCACAATTTAATGTACGGATCAGTTCAACTATCACCACAATATAAGGCCCTCCATTTGACACAATTCACCATAAAATCTGTAAACCAACCTAAATAAAATCATCACCAACAAACATGACTTCTAAACCATTGTGATAACCAAATGTAATCATAGCATCTAAGTCCCATCAATAAACACATATCACACAAAAAAATTGGCAATAAATTCAAAACAAAAAATTTTCCATTGATCACTGCCACTAAACTACTGAGATCATTCATATCAACCCATAAATGTGAAACCTGATCATACATCTAAAGCTGTGCAGAACCCAACCAAAAAATTGAAATTATTCCAGAATCCCATTCAGACCAAGTAGATTCTGAGTAAGAATTACAGGAAGAAAAAAAAATCATCGAAACTAAAACAAACAAAATTTCATATTCAAAACCAAAGCCTAGAAAACAAACAAGTAATGCGCACCTGATAAACAATAAACCCTGAAATATATAATATTATATGAAATATTATATGTATATATATATGTGTGTAAGAGAATTTCCTGAATCGGTGGAGCCTGAAACCCCGATCGAGTGTAGCGCCTGAGCCTGAGCCGCTGCGAGAGACAGAGATTTGGCTAATATTAGTGACGTGACGAGGACTCCAAGCCTAAAACGTAATAGGAAAGAAAACGGAAAAGGAAAGAGATTAGGCCCCAAATTTGGGCCATGTTTATCAAGCTTCTGTGGGCTTTGTTAGCTAAGCAATTAGCCCATTTGGACCAAATGAAGGAGAGATTAAGTTTTAGTGTTGGGTCAAGCCCAATAATAATTACAAACTATTTTCATTTCATCTACTTGAACTCTCGAATTCGATTTTTACTAAACACATCTATGTGCCACAGATAGAAAAAACCGGCTTTTCCATGAGCGTCAAGCATTATAAAGCACATATCCTGGCAAACAAGGTTATACATGCACCATTAAACACATTGATCAACGCCCGTTTCACAAGTATAAAAGTATGTCGCATGGTGAATACCACATTTAAGGCGCCTGGAGAAGACTCATTCTATCGAGACATGACATATGGCTCCGAGTTGTTGATACAAACACACAAGTCATTTCCATGCATCGAAATTGCTAGAAATAAAATGGTTACGAATGGTGCAAAACCTTAGTCTACTTAGCTAAACAATAGCCACACAATAAACGACTCAATCCAATCCAATATCTTCATTAATTGGGTGGGACGACTAGACCAGTCTCTCATTCTCCTCCGGCCACTTCATATCTCTTCTCTACGTACTGTACGTTGCTCGGAACTTACTGGAAATGTATCACGTGCAATTCACAGATAAAGATCCCAAGTGTCGACGATGGTTTCATATCTGAAACGGCGGTCGTTTTCCGGGAACGACAAGAGCATCAACACGTTCGTGCGTGTGGAGTGTGGCCTCACCGTCTTCATGCGGGTCTTCGCTTTGTCTGCCCATAGGAAACATATGCTCGGTTGGGACGAAACACACTTTTTTATATATAGATAAGAAACAAATGATTTCATTACAATATAATACATGATACCTTTATAATTCAATAAATTAACAAGGGTCTTTGACTCAAATTAGTTTTAAGAACTCACAAAAATTTGAATATTAGTGTAGATTTGATCATCTCAATGAGTCAATTTTCGGTTTTGGGTTGATATAATCATGTAACTCAAATTTGATCTAAAAGGCTTCATATTCAATCGGGTTATGGGACGCGGATCAAGCGGTTTTTTGTGTGTAAATGTGTGTGTTCGTACAAGTTGTCCGATCCACGTATTCACAAGTTATCAGGTCCGACTCGAAAGTTGATAAAAATAGATGGAATAGTCTAAAAATCAAGTCATATTAAATTTAATGTGTTTGTGAATTTAGTCCAAATTGGGGGCTCTAATAATTATGTTTGTGTTGGTGTTACTATAAAAGATGTTTAGCCAAAAATGAGCGGTGTTTTTTTTCTTATAGTTAAATAATTGTTAGGCTATTTTAGCTAATCATTATAGTTTCAACATTCTTCTCATTTTGACTAATAAAGTAAAAAATAAATTTATTATTTTACCTCAATAACACATATATGTGTGTGTGATTAATGTGAACAATGTTTTAGGGACAGCTACTAAATTTGGATGTTGTCTCCATGTCCTGGTTGTCAGAAGGTTCCTTCTAAAACTGGCACCATATTTCCTAATAAAAAAAAATAATACTCTATGGATGGAGAGTAATATATTGCTCAAATTGCATAGATATATAGTACTCCCTCCTATAGAGTAACTTACAGAAACATCGTCAATCCTAAACTATGAAACTAAAATTTTAATTGCAATTCTCTGTCTCACAACATAATACAATAACTTTATCAGTTAAGATTGTTGATACAGAAATAGCCAAACCGATGATTAGCATTAAGCTCATTACAATTACATTAATATGATGTTATTTAGATGTCTTCTTATTCATACAATGAGGGATGGTGGATGGTTCTTGGAGAGCGTGATTTATGTCAGGTGTTGACTTAAAAAGTTTGTTTTGTCATTCGTTCGGGTGTAATCTTGATAATACTACCGTTTGTCAAGTGCAATCACTCTTGAGAGAGTGCATCATAAGTTAAGTGGAAACACTTTTGAAAGTGTTCTCGAAAGTCACACGATTGTACTTTAGTAAGTACTTTTGAAAACTTATTCGTAACAGAGGAGAGACATATATCACATGGAAGGAATGGGAGCTCGCCATAGGAGTTTTGCGGGAAGCTCAGTGCAAGGCTTCATGGCCTAGGCGAAAGGACTCCGCGGGATTCTTAAACTGCACATTTCGGAGTCAGATCCAGAAATCTTTAGATTGTCAGATCTTCTCGTACACGATTCAACTCTAACCTCAAGTGATGACATGATCATATGAAAGTTACTCGAGTTGTATATACTATTTTGCTTCCACTTGATTTTTGTTATTGAGTTGGTCGGAAAGAGAATTTTTTAAGCAATTAAATAAGTTGCATGGGGTTTGAAAATCCCCAATTTGATTTCCATTGTTATGAGATGGATCAATCAATAATTTCTCAACTCAATTATTAAGATCATATAAAAAACCAAATGTGCCTAAAATACTTCCTTTTTATATTTTTAGTACGCAGCAATCCTATAACCATAAAGAACATGTTTCTGTTACAGTAACCCTAACCACAAGACACAATGATCATAGTCTTCAAATCAGGTTAGGCTGATTGTTTTTTCTTTGAAAGGGCACTTTAGTGCGCAAATATTAAAAATCATGAACGAAACATATTTTGATATTTGTTTTACATTTTTAATGTTTGACATAAACATTTTCACTCACTTATTTTTTTAAATTTATTTATACACAATTTTTTGAGTGCCCGGAACCTCTGCCATGATTTGTTGACTGAGACTCACACAAGATAAATGAATCCGGACGGACGCTCCGCGCCCACAAATTCTTTGAGACGTGTATGAGTGTTAATTAATTGATGAGGTTTCATCACCTCATTGATGTTGAATCATTGATTGAGATTCTTTTTTCTCTAATTTTTTATGTAAGCTTATTTATATATGTAATCGTGTTTATGCTTATTTATATTTTTTGTTAATTACATGTAATTGTCGGGTATAACTCAAAATCATTCGGTTTGTGCATCAACACAAGTACATGTGCAGATTAAGGAATCATGTGCACACATGAACTATAATTTTAATTAATTCTACGTGGAGTTTGTTTTCTTTATGGCAACATCAATCATGCAATCATGTACAAATGTTCCTTAATTAGGTTTAAATTTGGATTATCAAAGCAGCCAGGAAGAGGTTCACCATCGAATAATAATGTGCTAAACTCGTTTACGATAGAGTTGTTAAGCTCCAAACAAATTAATTTTCTTGAGAATTTTTTTTATCTATTTCTCAAATCATTGAACTAAAAATAATATTTGAGAATCAATTTGAATTGCAATATAATATTTTCTTGTTGCATTCTTTTGTCTCTCGGAGGAATCAGCCTTCCGTGTATGTTTTATATTGTATGATTTTGTCGGCAGCTTCTAAATATTGATGATTTCTGCTAATTCACATACAAATATACCATTAGGTATTATTATAGATTGGTAATACATAAATGTGGGAGTTTAGGTGAACAAACACTACAAAAAAAAAAAATTGTTTTCCGTGACAGCAAAAAATAAGCAGTTATCAATAAATACACAAGGAATTGAGCTTAAAAACAGTGACTGACACAGATAAAACTCAATAATGGTGAAAACTTGAGCTTTTATGCTTTCGGAAACAACTTTTCCGTCGCACAAAGTTATGCTTTTTGTGACAATACCTTTGGTGACAATAGTTACCGACTTTCGGTGAAAAGATATGGGTTTGAATGACGAAATGCGCTGTCGAAAATGAAATTTATCAAGGCCCTTAATTTTTTTTTTTTTTTGATAAACAAGCGTACTAACCGATGCTCGAACCTGAGACCTCTAGAGGAGCAACCTTAAGCCAATTGCTCCGATGATAATTGGTAAGACCCTTTTGGATTTAAAATGATTTATATATATATATATATCATTTTTATAATAAAAAACTAGCTATATTTACAAGAAAATCAAACAAATATAGTTAAGTAAGTTTCATTTGACTACTTATGAGTATGTGGAGACCCATTGACACTGAGTTGACAGATCTAAAACACCATTGCTTGAACTGTCCTACTTGGAAGACTTCTTGGAAGCAGGCATATAAGCAACATGAACAGCAAATGTGTGTATACAAGTGGTCTTTTCTTGCATGTCCTTTAATTAATTTCCAGGAACAAGAAGCTGGTGGAGACTGTTCGTTTTGTTTTCTTGCGTGGGCCACTACAGTCATGTATATATGTAAACTTAATTCCAGAACCAGAAGGCCTACAAACAACATTATTATTGATCTGATACATATTCTAAATTATAAACAAACAAAACATATACAGTAATTAATATAGTTTCATGAAGATTCCTATGTGGGTACGTACTTTCTCATATATAGTAGCTAGGGCTTATATATATATATGCTAATCTGTACCGTGCATGATGACTCACACACTCACTTTACAGCCACCAGATCGATCATCCATTACTCATTCTGTCATATATATGCCCAAGTATGACACATCACCTGGAAAAATGACCCATCTTATTAGGATTATCTGATTATATATATAAACTAAATGTATGTATATAGCAAAATGTCTAGTTGCCGGGAAGTGTTTGGGTTAAGTTAAACCGTGAATGAGATTACGACAACTCGGTAACAAATTGAGATACAATGTGTTGTTCCGTTTTCACAAGTTTATAGAAGTGAGCATGAATAAAATATAATGAGATGTTATTTTCTCATTAACTTGATTTAGTCGTAAACCAAAGATCTTAGAGTCTTAGACCCACGTTCATTTTTCTGTGTATAGTATCATGAATCTTAGCCATTATAAATTGGTTGAGATTCTCGGCCTAGGAATAAGCGAAATGGATTCGAACGAAGCGTTTTGCGCCAACAAATTTATTGGAGCGGATATGGGTGATAATCGAAACAAAATTAAGTAAAAGAGTAAATGCAATGCAGTGAGATTGAATGAAGTGGAATCTTTGAACATCCATGATGAGCAAAATAAACTTGAAAGAATGCGGATTTTCAAAGTAAACTTAATTGTATGCATATAGCTAGGGATCAATGGCCCTTGAATTCAACGCGGTTGTGAGTGGAAGTGGGAATGGGACAGATCCAGAGGAACATTAATAATGGATTGTAAAGTTGGAAAATCCCAGAAACCATATAGTCCCCCACACGTAACTGAACTTACGGTCCTACTACTACTGCCTATCAGTCATCATTTTATGCATAAACATCACTTGCAAATTTTGTGTATGTATGCTCAATTAAATTATAATGCATAACATGTATATATACATTCATGTGCATACATGTTTCAGTGTATGTTAATCAGTCAATGCATGTTCTTTTTAAGATTTTCTTAACCTATAAAAAGTTTGTATTCACAATTACAAAGATTGTTGTTAGCTATAAGATATGTTTAGACAAACATGTTCTAAATGATGCATAAAAACACATGTATATTTAGCTAGTGTTTAGTCAACTCGCAGTCGTTGCATGCGTTATCATCTTCTTATTCACTATACGTTAATATGTGAGACTATATTTTGTATCGGTAGATTAATCATTTTTCATGTTTTTTTTTAATTGTAGTTTAGTTTTTATGTTAATTATAATTTACAATAAGTTTTTTATTGTTTAAAGTTTTGTTTTGTGGTTGTCCCGTATTGAAAATTAATTTTTTCATGAGACAGTCAATTTCGCTTGAAGCTATCGCGTGTCATATGCTTTTAAAGACAACAGTGATTAATCATATTGTCTATTACCGTCTAGTTTTTAACCAACTAAATGAAAATTAATCGTTCTTTTAGACATTCGAGATATATGAATCAAATTATATCCACCTAGATAAACTCAATTGCACAGTGTTATTATAGCCACAATGGGTCATGGGTCATGGGCATGGGTGTACGTACAAGAACATAACATACAAACACTCTCTCCCCATACTCATCATGGTTCCTACTTTGTAATTCTGCAAATAATTAATTGCCATGGAGACGCTCAATCAGGAAAACCACATGGCCTGTTTCCTGATCAGACGGCCCCAATCAAAACCCACCAAATCTGAAAGATCAGCAGCCGCATGATCTGTCCGGGCACCAACTTATAGTTCCGGGAAGGCCTTAATGGAGTTTAGAGGAAGAGGGAGCACAAAAGTCCCACCCTCTCTGTCTCTCATGTGACCGACCGTCTCCACTCCATCCACCTGTCTTTGCTCCCACCATGTCCCTATCCACCAAACTATATATTTCATTTTATATAAAACCCTAAAACATCATTTCATTTCATCAACCAGTTAATTCACCAAATCAACAACAAGTTTCGAAAATATTATCGTAATTTTGATCAATGGCAGCGAAAGAGGGTCTAGGGCTTGAGATTACGGAGCTGAAGCTGGGACTTCCGGGGAGCGGGACGACGGCGCAGAAGGCGGAGAAGAAGAGGGTGTTCTCGGAGATGGAGGATGTGGTGGCGGAGGCTGATGGGAAGAAGAGTAGTAAGAATCAGGTGGTGGGGTGGCCGCCGGTGTGTTCTTACCGGAAGAAGAATCTGGAAGCTTCGAAAATGTACGTGAAAGTGAGCATGGACGGAGCTCCGTTTCTCCGGAAAATTGATTTGGGGGTGCACAGTGGCTACTCCGATCTTGCATGCGCAATGGAGAAGCTCTTTGCTTGTTCTGGGATAGGTAATTAATTAATTTTTTATTTCTCTTAATTTGTAGCTAACTAATTAAAAATAATATAGTACAATACAGTGATGAATATACATAATCTCATGCAACATATATCATTGACTAATTGAAAAGGAAAATGAACAAGAAAGTAGCTAATTTTTCTTAGAAATGTCATGTTTATGAATATAAGTGTTATATAGTTTTATACAAGAAAAAATATGAAAAATTTAGTAGATGGAATTATTTTATATGTCCGTTTAATTTAAAGAAATTGAAAAAACAACTGGAATTATCTTTAATTAGCTAGATGATTGTAAGTATATATCATTTAATTATATGTTATAATTATAACTAAAAATGATTAATTAATTAGTGAAGTGATTAAGCTGTGTATGTATATATGGGAGCAGGTGAAGCAATGAAGAATGAAGAGAGTAGGTCAGAGTTGATGCCAATTTATGAAGACAAAGATGGAGACTGGATGCTTGTTGGAGATGTTCCATGGCAGTGAGTCTCTTGCTTCTTCTCTTTTTTCAATATGGTTATTTTAAAAACTTACTCGATTACTCTAGTAATTATGGACTTAATCAGTACATTACTTAACAATTGATTATTAATTTGTGTATAAGTGTTTAGGTGACACAATAAATCAGTCACATACATATATGTTTTAATATTTGTCTAATTAATACATTCTTAACAATTGAAAATGTTTAAACAAATATTAATTTGTTTTTTCGCAGTACTTATTTATGCAATATTATTTCTGAACCTAATTTTTTCCACTAGTATATAGTTTAACTTAAAGTTGCTCTTTTAATTGTGTTGAATTATGAAAATTACACAAATTCACCAATTTTTGTTAGATACCTGTACATTTGTTGTGTTGGCTTAATTTGTTTGAGGATGACTTAATTGAGTAAGCATACTCTATTTTTCAATGAAATTAAAATGTTGCCAAATTTAATTTATTCCTTTAAGATCTACCCATTTTGGGTTTGTAAAATACGGGGAAAAAAATGAATTTTGTTACATTGTTTTTTAGAGCAATTGTCTATAACTTTGGCCCAATTACTTGTTAACGATTTTAAATCCTGAACATAACAAATCTCAATTATTATTTAAATTAGTATGATTTAACGATGCACAATATTGTTCTCACAAATTTATTAAAGTTGATTATTTATGTGTCATTCTCAATGACTTTGAAAAATTAAAAGAAAAATAATATTCTAGCTCTTGGAATCACATTATTTTCTGTTTAACTAGAGTTGAGCAAAAGAAAATTAAAAATACAATTTGCTTCTGATTAATGATGATAATAATAGGTCAATTAAGATACCTAACTTGTAATGCAAGTATAATACTGGTCACAACTCATAAGCATCCCCAAAATTAGGACAAAACATATTGCCGACAATGGATATGAGCAAATTCCTGATAATACTGTCGGGCATATGACAAACTGTCCTCTATCTTAATTATCATGATTAATATATATTCTCAGCCAGAATTAATTATTTAATTAATTAATGAAAATTTGGGTATTATTTTGATCAGGATGTTCATGGAAACATGCAAGAGGCTCAGGATTATGAAGAAGTCTGAGGCCAAAGGATTTGGGCTGCACCTCAAGGGAGCTTCTAAGGATCAGGACTGAAATATTTCAGATTTGTAAGGCTATTATTGGCAACAATTTCTGCTTTTGTTAGCTATATACACTTTATTTTATGTTTTGTTGAAACTTAATTAGGCTATTTATTAATTTGTTATGTGATGACTCAACTAGCTAGTCTGTTATATTGTGACTTGTGTAGTTGTTATGTGATGGGTGCAAGACTTTTACGTTGTTTTTATTATTCGAAAAATGTTGTTCAAATACGATCTGAAAAGAAAAGTTTAAATGCACAACTTAATGTATATACGTTTGGGAGAATTGGATCTTGACAAGTTGATTGCACAGATTTGCACGCTGAAGCGAAGCGCTTGTGCATTTATGTGTAAATGTAGGTGCCCTGACCTTGGATCGTCTAACAAAAAAAAGTAGATGATTATCCACGCTAATTGTTTGGGTAGCTCTCCATTTTTATTTTGTCACAAGAAATGTTCTAAACTATTAAATCTTATACAATCCTTATAACGAACTTCAAACGTATTTAAACTTTATATAAGAAAAAAGTCTATCGGTTTGAAAGATTGACATTAACAAATTAACATAATGATAAAACCAAAAACATGTTTCATGCGTGGCACTAGTTCCTCATTCTTATTCAATCAACTTCAAATATGCTCAACTTTAGGACTAATTTTTGTCTAATCTCATTGTTAAAGTCATATTATTGTCATCGACATAATTTGACTAAAACATGAAAAAGTAACATAATATATTGAAAACGTGTTACTTTTTCTTTTCTTTTGAAAGGAATACAAAGTATTTGTCTTGGGTTATAGCCCTGCCATTTTTATAGGCCCAATAAAACACTGATTTCAATCTATGAACAGCCTTGATTATAAGCCCATGATCTAGCCTATCACACATAAGGAAAAAATTGTTTTTGACCGAATTAAAATAAATAAATAAAAATGGCATTCAAAAATAAATTTGTGAATTCAAGGACTATATTTTATTAATTTTTTATGTTGAATTTGTTGGTGTGTAGACTAAGCAGCCACTTGTAATGTGATTAGCCTCTCAAATAATATCTCTAAATTTATGAAACTTTTTGGTACACTTAACCAACTTTACTTCCATAAAAATATCCTCTAAGCCATTAACAAATTGAACAACAAAATATCCATGGACCATGGCCCTTAATTGGTAGGACAATAAAATTTAAGGGCTCTTAAAAGCTTAGCCAGGACTCATCTACTTCTTTGTTTGGCCCACCAATTGTCCAATATTTAAATACATTGATGATCTTGTCCTCCCATTTTAATATCTTATCCACACGCATGTAACTTGAAGAAACAAATTAAATTTTATAAGCAAACAGTACATTTTATATATCAACTCGAACGTTAAAGTAAAAGTAAAAAACCTCAAAGAGCAAGGGGCGGAACACCAAGCAGAGAAGGAAAAGAAACATAAATTAAACGAGAAGCTGAAACTCTAAATCTAAAAGGAAGACTGCACTCGACCTAGATGTTCCGATGAGAGACCACAGTCAGTGCCTCTAATGAAGCGCCGAAACACCCCAAAAGTTGCAGGGAAGCCATATATCTACTCCCATAGTTTTCTGTTTCAACCGTTTTTCGACTTAATCCCATTTCTGAACAAATTGAATCATAATTTTTTATTATCTATCAAATGAACAAAATAAACCAGTATTGCATTTGCAGATCAATCACAATTTTTTTGTTCAATACAGAATAAGTACACGATACATGAACAGGTGATATTCACGTGCAGATCACGTGCGAGAGTGGTCAAAATGAAACCTCATAAATGTCACATTATCTGGATTAGCAATCCATAATATGAACCAGAACCACATATTCATGCATGAACCAACAAGAAGAGGTCCAGAATCAAATCATCACTTATTAATTTAATAATATATATATTTAATTCAAATTTCGAATCAGCAAAAACTGAAGGAAAAAAAACAGTGTAAGTAATTTCCAGGCTGCACACGTGTGGCCTATCATTTAATGTTGGACCCTTTGGGAAGAAACATATTATATTGTTCGTAGAAAATTATCGAAAAACAAAAACAAAATAATAAAAAAACCCAAAATCTAAAGCTTTTGTGAAAAAACTGGGTCTTAATTCAATGTCTCAAGTTTTCAGTTCAAGAACCATAAACCACATGAAAGTAGGAAATCAAAAAATTTGAAATGTTTTGTTTAAGTTTGATTAAAAGATGTTTTGTCCATATGATTTCTTTTACTTTTGTAAATTAAGGAAATCAAAATCAATCATATTGGACTGACTAAAATATTAATATTACTTATTAGCATCGAACCTAAAGATAGCTAGAGAACAATAAGAATATTTCAGTTTGTGTTGTTTTCAAATTTTATAATAGAGATGCGGAATATAGATTTTTCAATGATTGTGCAAATGAGGGGATATAATTTTGAGTTATGGAATAATAATTGAGCATATTTATATATAAGCAGGGCTTTAAATTAGTTTAATAATATATTAATGGGGAATAAAATTGTATATAACAAGATCTGTGTGATGTTGTGATTTGTGAATATGTTCCCAATGGCAGGTTCATAAATGTCATGCCAAAAGATTCTTGCTGCTCATATGTTTATACTTATCTAGTTTCTACATTTTTTTATTTATTGAAACTGCTAACCACTTAATTTTGAATTTGGAGCTTGAATAAATATAGATTTCAAGGATGAGACTTTGGATTGATGAAGTTCAGTTTTAGATACGTGTCTCTAATCTCTAGATAGAATATTCTACATGCATATGTCATAGTGACAAAACAAAGAAACAAACTCCATCCAATTAATTGTTTGTCCTATGAGTATCTTTATATATATATATATATATACACACACACATACATACATGCATATATAAATATTTTTTTTGTTGGGTTATCCCACATCGTTTGTGTAAGATGGTTGTGCTTGTTGTATAAGTGTGAGGAATAACTTCACACTTTGAGCTAACTTCTAATACGAGAATACTCAATAACGGAATATTGATGGTTGACCCAACACTTTTTTTTTAATGTAAATTTGATACGCTCCCATCAGTGATGCATTATTTGTTGAAAAATGACAATTGAAGAACGAGTATTAAGGAAAATCTTTTTTCTTCAACCAAAACATAAATTGTATCCAAACACGAGCTAAACAAAACTATCTAAAAAATTATCAAAACTAACTAAAACGCAAAATGACATCAGAATATGAAATTAAAATTTATACACTTTGAATTTCAAATAATGTTTGACTTTTTTTAAAGATTTGTGTTAGAACACGTAAAATAAATAACATCAAACATTCAAATAAATCATACTTAAAACTTAAAAGTCATCATGCAATGAACATGAAGAGAACAAGTCTTTGCATTGACCCAATGAGTTTCTTGGTGGAGAAAGCTTGTATAGAACCCTAGCCAAATCTAGACAAACAATAGACTTGATTTGAAGTCTCCATTTTCTTTCTTTGGTAACCAAGGTGACTTAAAATTCCAAAGTCCTCCAAAGAAAATAATGAAAAGCGCACTCCATATATATCATGAACTAGCTCACTACTCGACCATCTAGAAATTTCCTCGCAATACATGGTGATGATCATGAACAATGAACAACATAGGATAGAAGTAGGATACACTAGAGTGGGTTTCATTTTGGAAAAGAGTTTGAAGAAATTAATGTAGCCAATGGGTCCCTCCATTCAGCATGAGTGACTTGACCATGGCTACATGCTCTCACTATAACCGACTACAAAAGTGCCACACGGCTAAATGTCTAGGACACGTTTGAATAAATCGATGATTCACATAATAAACAAATGTAATGCAATTACTCATTTATATATATAGTTTTCGGAATTTCAGCCATGATTTATTGGCTGAGAGTCTCAGTCAAGACACATGCTAAATGAATCCGGTTTTTTGTAACAGTTGAGCTATACATCATGGCTGAGACTCTCAGTCAAGATACATACTAAATGGATCTGAGTTTTTTTTGAAAAGTTGAGTTATACATCATGGCTGAGACTCTCAATCAAGATACATACTAAATGGATCTGGGTTTTTTTAACAGTTGAGCTATACATTATAGTTGAGACTCTCAGTCAAGACACATATGAAATGAATCTGAGTTTTTTTTCTTAAAGTTAAGCTATACAACATGGGATAGCTTTACCGTCAACAGAGATTCGAAACCGAAATCTCAAAAAAAATCTGAAACGCTTAAACCATTTGGCACAACCTATTTTATTTTTGCGTTCAATTTTCAAATACTCAAATAAGGTTTGCTTATATATATATGCCCCATCAATCAAGGAAACCACATGGGATTTGTTCCTTGGGAGAGGATCAAATGGTTATGATGAATGATCAGACGGCCAAAATGAGATCCCAGCAAATCAGCATCAGATCAAGAGCCGTACAATGTGTCCCGTGACCAACTAATTTTGCCGGGCGTTAATGGGCGTTTAATGTCCCCACCCTTACCTCTCTTGGACCGACCAACTATTACTACTACTATACTATGCCCTCTTTTTCTCATCTCATGTCACATTACATCATATTTTTTCATGAAACACCAAGCTACCAACCAATTCCAATCAAATTTATTTTCTCATTACCATTTGCACCAAAAGTCACGTTTCTTATAACTTCAACCTTTTTCATTGTAACCTAAAGTTATGGAAAAAAAGGTTTAGGGTTGTAGCTGAGGTCGTCAAGATAAGATAAGGTCATCTTCGGACGAGTGATAGTAGATTATCAAGATATTGGGTCATCTTCGGATGAGAGAAAGAGAGAAATGACTAAAGTCTCGACCAAAGATGACCATCGAAAGAGTACCCCATCGCGGGGTGGGTGTTTGTCAGTGCACTTGTACCATAAGAAGAGTAATAGCTTTGGAGAAAGAGATAATGAGATCGAAAACTCGACAATTTACGTGAAATGGTGAAAGTTGGCATGAGTGAGTGAACAAGTTTAGATTTTATTTATTTATTAAATATCAATCTTTGGCCATGCATTATATATAATTAAAAAAAATAATACAATTGTGGAGATGTAGACAAGGCGATGAAGGAAGAGGAGAGGTGCGAGTACGTCCCAATCTATGAAGACAAAGATAGAGACTGGATGTTACCAGGAGAATTCCTCTATTTCTCCATTATGTTATTTTCTTAATTAATTAATTTACATCTCTCTTTCAGTATAGTTAAGTCAAATAAATAATAGTAGATGGTGTCATTGTTAAGAGAATGTGTTAATTTCAACTATACTTTTAAATTCGAAAATGAGAGCGGTCCTCAAAACTAAATACACATGACATGACCTCTCTTTACACTGATCAACTCAGAAAACGAGTAACGTAAATAACACTTTAATTTGAAATTATCAAGATATGGTTAATGAGCATTTAGTTCGAAATAGAATAAATTTAGGTTAAAAAGGATTAGTTTATATAGAAACTATAGTATATATTTTATAGAAATTCATCTCTCTTTTTTTGTTAGATAAAAATGGCGCACACCTCTTAAATTTAACAAAAAATATTAAGAATCAAATGTGATATAGTTAATAAAAAATCATTAGCCAACAAATCATAAATCTTAGGTGAAGCGTTAATCACAACCTAACTTATTTAAAAGAGTTATAACAAATCAAATTTCGCTATAAATGTCACATTTTCGAGTGTGAGTTGAATTAAACGGACATGACAAATATGATGAATAAATTTGATTACTCGATGGCTCAATGAAATGAACCAAATGGTTTGATCAAAATAAGATTTCAATCGATTCATTAATTAGTCAAGTCACCATGTTTATCAATAAATACATCACCTTAATTAAGGGTCTTAATTTTCATAAGAAAAAAATTGAAATGCTACTAGCTAACTAATTATGCGAATTGAAATATTAAAAAATTTGAGCATTTCAAATTTAATAAGAATAATAAATTGAAAATAATCATCAAATCTTAATTTCTTAAAATAGTGGCTTGGCTGTCATTTACTTGCCGACCACAAATCAAAATTTTCAATGTGATACCTGTGACAATTTCTTGCTACTTTCCAGCCACCCATAATTTAAATTTGACCACAAACAAAATTGTTACTATCATCATAAACAGTCAAACCAATTCAAGACATTTTTATATACCATGTGAAAATTAAATATTCTTTGCTACACATATTTCCAAGAATCCATCATCAGCAAACAAAGAATATCAACAAAAGTTTAAACATGGTAAAATCATAGTACATTTTGTCTACTCAATTATAGATGGAGAACACAAAAATAATATAATGCTACTAAATATATACTGTATGTATTACGGATTTATCAAATTGAATGTATAATCAAAAGTTTTTTTTTGTACTTTTATTTCGATCTCTTCGGTCTTTTAAATAAAAGGTACCGATTGGTTATAAAATTTTTTTGATGATTTTTGCAGGATTGTTTATTGAACCATGCAAGAGGCTAAGGATTATGAAAAATCTGACACCAAGGTCTCTGGTTTTACCATAATATTTATTTATTTAAGATATAAAATGAGTAGATATCATATGAGAACACCCCGTTAAATTAAAACACAATTATGCCCCATAGAATTAGGGATTTATTATTGTTCTTAAGCTGGTATTGGCAGGTAACTAATCCACAATTTTATAGGATTAACAAAACAAAAATTGTCAACTTAATTCAAGACAAAATATTGTGGGTTTATTTCTTTTTTTAATTAATAGAATTTCAAGAATAAATTAAAGCTGTCACGTTCACATATTTATGGTGCATATATGAAAACTTAAAAATTATGTTTCCCAAATGTGTGCCAATTGTTGCACTCAATTCTATATTTTGGTACAGAATCTAATCTGCATTTTCCCATGTATATACCCACATCCCATTAAACATTAATTTAATCACTACTAACCTACTAATTATCTTTAATTTCCGACACAATGCAGTTCAGTTGCAATTAATATTTTATTAATTGACTACTTAATTAAAAAGCAACTTAAAATAATTAAATAGTTATATTGTCAGATTTGTTGGGATTTTCAATCTATAATTTATTATTATTGTCAATCTTCTTCATTTTTAACGCAATCCCTTGTTTTTGAGCAAACTGCTAAGCCATTTGGATATTTTTTCTTAAAAAACTGATTAAATTAATTGATATGAAGTTTTGTTGGGTTGACATAGAATTCTCAGTCAATAACTTGTATAGAAGAATATTTATAAATAAATAAAAATCTGACTACCTTCCAGAATGTAATTTAATTAATTAATTAATTAGTTGAACTTAGACGTATCCCCAGTCTCATTGTTGTTATAAATTCTAAATTTAGAAAGTATCTTAAGCAAATAAAAAATAATTGTCAAATAAAAAAACAAAGCAAAGTTTAATAGAAACCATGTTCTTAAGGCATTGTTTTAGCGTAAATTGTCAACTTCTTTGTCTTGTTAATTTGGCGCTGCATTCATTGCCATGCATGAACTCATAGTTTGTGTAAATATATGATATTAGTCAAAAATATATATAATTATATTACAAATTTTATTTTGGGGGTAGTTTAACAACAACAAAACAACACTATTCAAGACACATTTCTCGTTAGTACTAAGAAATTACAACACTTATAATACATTAAATGCTCACTAATTGAGAGAGATTGCCAGTAGCAATTGAAAGTGAACCTTAAATATAGAGTATATGATCATTATCAAGTTTATTTATTATATTAAAAAGAGAGCGTGTACATGCACAAACAAACGAACACATATTGGTGACATAATTTTTTATTCAAATATACAATATAAATTAATCTTTTATTCAAATATATAATATAAATTTACTTTCGAGATTGTTGGAATACATACATTGCCGTTGTCTACCAATATATTTTGATTAACATTATCTGTGTCATTAAGAGAAAAATCGGTTTTGAGCGAATGTCTAGTGCAATGTTGTTAACTATCGGTGTTAGAATTACCTCTTTACAGATCTCAAATAGTTGTATGAGAAAACGCTCACTAAAATTCACGTTTTTCGTAAGATAAGATACAAGTCTATATATGAACTCAATATGTAGAGAATGCAAAAGTGTATGTATACATTTTCGAATGAACCTTGCACCATGCATGAATGAGTATCTACAATAAAGAGCGTGAATCGAATTAGTCAAAGGGACACGACAACTTTCTTTTGAATATTAGTTGAGTAACTTGTAGGATAAACATAAACTAAATTCATTGTAATAATACATTTTGTAAAATTCAGTATTTTAATGAAGAAAACTCTAAAATTGATATAAATCGTGCGGAACATGTGAGTCTTAAAATATTGTGAACAAAAAATTCATGCAACAATAATGTATTTTTCATTATAAACATTAACCCCAAGGATGAAAAACTAGTTCAATTTTCAATTGAATTCTTGTGAGCAAATAAGGATGATCCCAAATTGAAGAAGTGATGATGTGTTCTATCAAATTGGGAATGAGATGGTGATGTGGTGAGACAAATGAAAAGAATCATGAAATATTATATTGGGTAAAAAACACAAAAGTAACAGCTAAGCTACTTGATATGAGAAGAGTTTCAATCCATTGCTTATTGTTCATGTGTGGACACTTTAAGCTTTCACTTGTAAATGACACCAAACTCATAACCTACAACATGTGAGTATTCATGTGGTTGTAAACCATTTTGGAGGTGCAAGTTCAAAACAATAGAAAGCTTTGTAGTTGCATATCAAGAAAAGAGTCACACATTAAATCTACCACCATTTTTAGGAAGATTCAACTAGCATTTAGTCTTTTAATTTTTCAAATTATGTGTTATTTTTGTGAATATTATAGAAGTAAATGATTTGAAAATTAAATATAGAATTATAAATTTTATTCTTTCAAAAAATATTTATATTGACATTAGACAATTTGTGCAAAATGTCTTTATTTAGGTAGAGTATGTGATGTACACAATTATCATATATTGGATTTGTAAATCCTTTTAACATTATCTCAAAACACGTGTTTGTTTCATCTAATCAAACTTCATGATCATGCTTCAAAGACGCGTTTTTTCACACGTATAAAATATAAATAAAAGACCATTATTTCATGTTTTTTGAAAAATAAACATCTCATTTAAATTTTAAATTTTAAGCTAATACAACATGTCATATCATTAATTTTTTCATCACATGGTCAGATTATAATACGTCACGTGTATATTATCTTTTTAATCAGACATTTTGCATAAAAAAATTCATAAAATAATTGTGATTCCATATTTGGCGGTTTGTTATTCATTAAAATTTAATTTTAAACTAATATAAAATATATATCATTTACATTAATTGACAATTATTTAGCAGAAAAATAACATTTTTTATTTATGAAAAAAAAACACCTTTGAATCTTTAATCTTATTAGTGGAAATGATGACAAAAATAAAAAATGAAAAAACAATGGAAGTCGTACCGGAGATCCCGGTGAATGATTGCTTGGCAATAACGGTTGTGTTCCAAAATCTGGGGGCGGAAACCGGCAGGTGTCGCCACGTGCCGGTGGACAAATCGCTGTTAGGCGGAGATATGAGTTCCTATCCGACAAACGGACATGATCACATGAAAAAGTAGGACCCACATTAACCCAAAAACTAAAATAACATATGTGAAATGATGATGAAGAGCTCCCACTTGCGCCACATGGGACCCACTTCCAGTCGAAAAGTTGACCTGTACCTTAATAACTCCAACACCATGGGCCCACTTCCTCTTTTCTTCACCTTCCACACACGAGCGCTATAAATTGGGCACTGCTTCTCTGTTGCTACCCCACACGTACACCTTCCTGTTTCCTTGGTCCCACCCAAAGAGACATGTATTGACCCCACATATTCATTTTATTTTTTTCACTTACTAATTTATCTACGGGGTAAAATCTTGAGAAGATCTTGTGATAGGCTGGTTTTGGTATGGTATGTTTTGAGATTTAATGGAGATGTTGCACCACATTATATATTTGATGTGATATCCATATAATTACATTATGACTTGGACTATGAAAGAAAGTGTGAGTGACAAGTTCAATTTTTAACAAGATTAATTACTAAACTTTAAGAGCTAATGAATTTGGTATTGGCAAGTGCATCTTGCTCATGAATACCGAGAAGGTAACTAGGTAGCATACATGTTGGTAAATGTGAAATCTGACCATCTGTTTAAATTTGAGATTCATCCGAGTAAATATATCGAGATGGCGGATGTTGATGGTGTGGATTCCTGCGAGGTGGCATTTATGGGATTGGTGCCGAGCAATTTGGTTGTTTTGTGTTTCTTGTATCTTTTGTTCACCGAATTGAAGTCTACTGAATAGTTTAAAATTTTTACCATCACTCTCTACTATTGATTTGTGTTCCTTCATTGGAAATTTTATTTTATGAGAACTAAATAATTTATATTAAAACCATAATATGAGAATAATAAGTAAATAACAATAAATATGTTTTTTAAAGAAACTTTTATACTAGTAATCCACGAGGAAATGTAAATTAGAAAGCAAAGCAAAACTTATAATGAAAGAGACCCACGAGGCCCAACCGACCGTGGGCCCAGTACTCAAAATTCACAGACACACACGCTTCCATTCCTGTCACCCGCACCAAAATGGACCAATCCCACCCGCTCTTTCTTCGACACGTGTCCTCTCTTCACTGGCTCATTCATTTTGCCGGCCACTTCCTCAATATATATCCCCCAACTGACTCACCTATCCCCAAACTCCAACGAAAAGGCAAACCAAACCAAACCAAAGCAACAAACAAAGAAACCAAAAACAAGACTTCTCAACTTTCAATTCTCTCATCAACTAGCTAGTTATGTCGCCGGAAATTGTTAACCACTCGCCGGAGTCCGACGCCGACGGCATGAATTTGAAGGAGACCGAGCTCACCCTCGGCCTCCCCGGCGAGTCTCGCGGCACCAAACGCGGATACTCGGAAACCGTCGATCTGAATCGGGCGGAAACCGACGGCGCGTCGGCCAGATCCGCGAAAACCGCGGTGGTGGGGTGGCCGCCGGTGAAGGCGACGAGGAAGAGCGCGGTGACGAAGAGCTGCAGCAAGTTCGTGAAGGTCGCCGTCGACGGAGCTCCGTATCTCCGGAAAGTCGATCTGGAGATGTACGGCAGTTACCAGCAGCTTCTCGGCGCTCTTGAAGAGCTCTTCTCTTGCTTGACCATACGTATGTATTTAATTTTGATAAGAAACTACAAAATTTCCGAGCAGAGCAGGGTAATTTAGTAATTTTGTGATGTTCTTCAGGCAATTATTTGAACGAGAGGAAGCTGATGGATCCGGCGAACGGAGTTGAATATGTACCGACTTACGAAGACAGAGACGGTGACTGGATGCTCGTCGGAGATGTGCCGTGGAAGTAAGCTTAAATTTTATTCCCATATTACCCTTGTTAATTACTTTATTTAAATTATTTGTATTAATTGTTCCGATTTATTTTCTTTTTTTCAGAATGTTTGTGGAATCATGCAAGCGACTACGCTTAATGAAAAGCTCCGATGCAATTGGATTAGGTACGTAAAAACTAACATATATGTAATTTTAATTAGTTTTCGATTTCAAAAAATGTGGTTTTAATTGTTTTTTTTTTTTTATATTATGTTTTGCAGCTCCAAGAACACCATCAAGATGTACGAGCTCATGTTAGTAAAAGTAAAGAGGCTTTACTTGCACAGTTGAAGTTGCATTATGTACAGAGGCTTCGTTTTTGTCTTTGTTGTTTTTCAAGTTTCTGTGTTGGTTGAAGAATTTTGATTAGATACGAGGAAATTATAAAGAAACGTCATAGAAATTATATTACTGTAATAAAAAGATGAGATGTTATGTTTTATGTAGTTTTGTATGCCTGTGATTTTCTTTGAGTTGCATTTTCGCAATTTGATGTATTGTGGGCTGTTTTGTTCTCACCCTTTTTAGGGTTTATTAATTAATTACACACATCATTCCTTCTGTTTTGACATGTACATATCAGAGGTGACAAACTAGATTTCAGATCGGTTTTGTTTGGATCGAGATTGATATATAGTAATTCGAATTGGATTTGAAAGAGAATTATATACTCATTTCAGTACAAAATTATGAGTTTTTTAGATTTCTTGAATTTTTATTTTTTAAAAATATACCAAGAACATTTATTATAAGAATAAAGATTACGAAATAAGATGTATCATTCTTCCATTTATAATCATGTTCTCTTTTATAGTTTCATATTCTTCTTTTTGTCAAAGTGTATATCATTGTGTTTCTGATTATATACTATAAGATTAAGAAAAAGGTTTTTTTTTTTTTTTTCTTCTTAAAACAAACAATAAATGTTGCAAGATAATGGTGCTTTTGAAGACAAATCAAACCACCACTGCCCAGCTTTTCAATTTACATTAAGTGAGATATGAAAATTAAAAGGTTAATTAATGAATTGGTGAATGGTCTGAAAAGATTAAAATTCAAAGTCAACAATTCCTAAAAGCTAATTAAGCTCTAAACCACCCCAACAATTTCTTAGGGTTGCATTAGCTTAAGTTTTAGACCATGGTTTTATATTATATTTAATCCTTGAGGGAAGGATCTGGTCCCAAATACCATTTAAAACAGCAGGACTAACTGTAAATTTGAAGTAATGCAAGGACTTTGAGTTGGGTCAAGGAATTTGAAGTAGCAAGATGTTAGGTCTCACCAATGCTTGTGTTACTCAAGCCGACATTCTCGCTTCCGCTTCGTCCACCTCTGCTCGTGCGGGCACTTCCCCCTAAGGCGGAATGCTTCCATGCCGATGCATTTTTACATCCCATAGTTTCGGCGTATCGCTTAGCCCCGTTCATATTCGGCGCAAGAGCGCTCGATTAGTGAGCTGTTACGCACTCTTTCAAGGGTAAATGCGTCTAAACAAACCTCTCGGTTGTCTCTGCAACCCCACCTCCTTTATCAGTGAGTGGTCATTTAAGGACCTTAGCTGGTGATCCGGGATATTTCCCTCTCGAGCTTATCCCACATCGTCTCACTGAGCTATAGGCCCTTTGAGAGTGGCTTCTTCTAGCAAATAGACTCAAATGTATCTTTAATACTGAATGGGTAGCCCAAGAAAAGCCCACTCCAACCCATTTGCCACTTGGTTGGTTGCTGAGAAAGAAAACAATACATATTATAGCATATATTTTTTTTGCAGTCTTGCCACTTGCTTCTATAAGTTCTATCTGTTTGTGTGTATGGTTGTGGTGATGTTGACATCCAGATAAGCTGTACACATGGAAATCTTTTTATGCAATCTTGGCCTTTCATTTCATTGCCTTTCTTTGCTTGAGCACCATTCAACAGTTTTGCAACACCATTTGCCCATTTTACCGATGAACATCTTAGTATATATACAGTGTTTCACTTGTTCTTCAACAACCGAGGCTCGAACCTGAGACCTCAGGAGGAGCTAGCAGGCGCCTTAAGCCACTTGCACAGATGATAGTTGGTGTTAGCTTCAACCATAAATTTCTGATAGAGATGTGTTGTTCCACAATCTTTAACAGCTACCATGTGACAGGTTGTCAAGAGAGATAGTAGTAGATTGATTTGTGCTAGCTCTTCTTATCTTCCACATTGGTACCAACTGCCATAATTAACAATATTGGAGACTCATATCATTTCTGGAACTGTTACCATATATATCAGATAGATACAGAACAAAAACAAAGAAACAAACATGAACGCACCTCAGAATCAAGAGATGTCATATGCTGATAACATCAAGAAACGGCGCAACGAATCTGGCTGCTTCGATGCTTGGTCTGTATTCTCTTCTTGTGTCCATTTTGTTGTTCTTGCTGATCCTCCTCTGATATATATACACTACTCTATGCTGATACAGCTTGTACGCCATGTGCTTCTATGAAGCTTACAATTGCTGCTATGGAGATCTGTGCTCCTCCTGCTCCTTGGACCTTGATTGTCTCTTCACCTGCTGCTGCTTCTGCTGCCTCAGTGACTGTTAACAACAAAGTGTTCTCTTATGTTGTTTCTTGTTTCATGTATTCTATTTCTAGCATTGAAACACTTTCTTTATCCCAAGATTAGGGAATGAATCTTTTTTATTCAATTGAAAAGGTGCTGTCATTACATTTCACATTTACATGTCACACCCAAACTAGTCTGCACCAATGATGCAGCATCTAAAGCAAAGATCATGCCAATCAAGTACATTTAGAAAAAACAAAAATTTAGCTCCACATTAAACCTAAGTAGCAAGGATAGGGTTCCTCCCCTCATCAATGTCGACGACAAGGAGATGCTCGGGGTTTGATCCACTCGGTCCTTCTGAGTACAGGGTGGGAAGGTAAGCCTTGTATGCTGGCATGTAACGGGAAACAAAATCAGCTACCTGCAAGAATTTAGGCACAAGAGCACTTCAAAAATCAGTATCCATGTGTTCGCGTAGCCTCTGGTGGGAGTAGAAATGGATAAATATATGCATACCTCAGCATCAGACATCCCGGGTTTGCCTTCCTCCCTCATAGCAACCTCTGCCTGAAAGTCCACGAGAAAACTAGTGGTAAGTCATGGGATAACAATTCAAGATTGTGTTGGTGTGAGGGCCAGCCTACCTGCAATCGCCACTGATAGACACAACTAGGGTCGTTGATCTTGATAACTATCCACGACTTTATGAACTTGTCCCATGCATCATAGTAAGCTTCAAGATTCTTATTTACCACCTCTAGCTGTAAATTCAAAAACCAGATCGAGCTATAATCGTTCCTATAAAGAAATGAGCAAACGAATGTATGCAAATTAATAGCGAATGCCTTTAGCACCTGTGGATCAACTGCCTTGACAACTTCCATTGGAACGGGTTTGAAACCAAGCATCCAACCTTCGAAGAGAACAGCCTGAAATAACCAACCGAAGTAAACATCAAATTAATGAGCATGTGAATCTGTCATTTGCCAACTTTAAAGAGAAATCGTTTTACCATAAGTGGTCCTTCAACCTCAGGCCATGTGGAAGGATCGGCCCTGTCGCCCCTCCCGCTGTATGCAGACTGTGAGAGCAATTATTCGTCATGAACAGCTTGATATCAAAAGATTGATACAGAAACAAAGAGAAACAATACCATCATGTGCTTACTTTGTCATATCGAGGTAGCTTCATCTTCATACCTGAGTACTTAAATACGAAACCCGTTTAAAATATAGACAGGCGTGTTGTAAAATGGAAAATTAGTACAAGAGACTCGCACCTTCTTTCGTCATTTTGCTTAGAGCAGTCAATGTTTCAACAGATAATGGAAGATCGTGACTTCCAGCATTTCCACGATACTGGAAATGCACAAGAAAACATAGCAAACCAACTTTTAGTAGTCTGTTAAGTTGATGACTTTAAGAGAATGTTGAATAATACCTCTAAAAGAGCATTTCCTGGATTTGCTTCTCTCAGCTTAGCCTACAATTAGTACAAGTTTGCCTTAGAAAACGACATGGATGGGAAAAAGAATCATACTCTCGCATATTACCTGATCCTCAGCCGTCAAGTAGAAATCATCTATTGATATTGTTGCCGTCCTCCTGCAATGTGAATTGATATACATTCTCACTTCTAAACTTTTACTACCAAAAACTGATAAATTCATGCCCTTTAACCTACCGCTGAGTGGTTTTGAAAAGAAAATCAAGTGCAAGGACAAGTGTTGTCTTCCCACAACCCTGTGGTGCACTGAAACCTATCTGCATAACAGAAAAGATCTCAATGGTATCAGATCAGAAGAAGATCTTAACACCTTCAATGCGATCCTTTTATTGTTTACAAAAAATATATATATTCATAACTAGATATATACCACCAAGGGAGTGATCTCTTGTCCATCTTTAAATGTGGCCCTGTGCTGAGAAATCTGATCCTCACACCATATGAAGACTGGTATATAATAGTGAAAAATCCTAGCTTTCTGAGGAACTGTAAGGCTCAATTCACTGAGCCCAAACAATCTGCAAAGAATCGAGCCATAGGCTATCCACTTATCTATGGAATCAGCCACCTTCTCCTCGGTCAGACCCATCTTTTCTATTAGAGGACCTGAGCATATAAACTCAAAAAGGCCCTCCATTGAAGAAACTTCAGTAGGTTTGGGAGGAAAAACCGAATACAGCGGGCCATTTCTTCTGCCATTGCTGGAACTAATATTCTGATACAAGGACTTGTCTTGTATCCAAGAACACTGATTCCCAGATGGAAGAGTCCCTGAACATAGCGAAAAGAATCACAATAATTAACTCTTCCATGCGAAACAAAGTAGTTTAATTGGTGGCACAACTACTCGACGTGCATTATCCACTATCCATAGGCAGTAAAATACTAAGATTTTTGGATCATAGTTTCCACTATCAGTAAGTTCTATTGCAAGCTAATTTGGGGAATCAATTTTCATCCGGAGCGAGAACCCGAATGATCATGAGCTGGGCCTTGGCACTTTGTACCAACTTATGAGTAGCATAGCTCATTTGTGGATTAGAACAAGTACAAGACATGGGCACAAATAGTTATAACTTTAGGTTTGGAAAACCCAAATCACTGATAAGGTGAGCATATTACTCAACCACAAATCATAAGGAAACAATATGACCTGACTAATCTCAACTTCCAACAACAAATTGTGATTCATGACATTAGGTTCATATACATACATACACCCAAGTGGCTATGTTAATGCTGTTAAAAAAAATCAGAAACAGAAATCACAGAACAGAAAAATTCAGGAACCAATTCCAAGCTACTCTTATCATCCTCCATTCTATCAGTCAATTGAATAATGATTTCCTTGGCTCATTTCTTAAATAAAAAATAAAAAAAAACACAGAAAAGCCAAAAACTTGGCACAAATTCAACCCATTTGCCCAATAACAAAACCACCAAACTAAACAAAAAATTAAGGAAACTTCAATTTTCTCACACTTTCACAGTATCCAAACAGAAGTCAATTATGTATACAATGAAGAAAAAAGTTGAGAAATTTACCTGATTTGGGGAAATGGGTATGCATAGAACAGAGCCTTGGAGATGAGTTTGGTTTGGTCAGTGCATAGAGAGAAAATTTGGAGTGAGAAAAAGAATAGAATTTGTAAGAATTGTTAGTATTATTAAAATTGAAAGGACAAGGAGATAGAGAAGAAGAAGAAGTCATGGGTGGGCAAGGAGATGATAAAATATTCATATTCGCCATTCCCAACCCAACTCTGTTTCTCTTCCTCTGTTTCTTGGAGATATGTTCAAAGCAAAGCTGCACGTCAGATAAGCTTTTAGAATTTAGAATTGAGACTCATGACTCTGAGGTGACTAATAAAAAACCCATTTTTTTACTTGTACAAACCACCTTCTAGAGAACATGTTGATTTTCTCTTCTTTTTAGATATTATTTTATGCCATAAATTGTGCTTTTTTCAATGCTGGCAAAAAATTGTCATGTAATATTTGGATTCTTTCTTTTTTTGCTGATACAGTAAATTAGAAAATGCAGTGCTAGATTAGATTTGATGACATGTGCATTAAATACAAAAATTGTCCACTTGTGAATCCAAAAGAAAATGAAGATTGGAAGACACTTTTTTCTGTGGTGTGGATCATATCATATAAAGATTGAAAAGATATTCCAAGAAAGAAGCAAACACAGCCATGAGTCTCAAAAACAATGCCCTCTCTTTTCTACCATATCTCATCCAAAAACAACTCAACCAACCAACCAAACTTTAAAAGCAAAACACATGTGTTGTCTCAAGGAGAAGAGAAATCAAGAACTGAGGATGGACAATACAGTTTACAAAGAAAGGAAGTTTATCAGATTAAAAAGCTTTTAGCTTGCCTAAGTTTACAATCAGTTTGTTACATATTTTTGCTCCTGCAAATGCCCCTTTACAATCCACCAAATTAATGCTCTACAGCCTACAGGTGCTCGGATTCGAGCCTACAAGAGTTTACCATTTTGGAAGAACCAAAAACTGATAGGATTAACAAAAAAGAGAAGGTCTATAAACAAAGATTAGGAACACTTCTAGCGTAAAAAGAATATAAAGAAAAATTAGAGGACTAGGACTAAAGATTAGGTAGTAAGTAACTACAGCCCTCCCGTGGAGATATCGAAAAAAAAATCCGGAGAAAACTTCCATCTGAAAGCACCAGCCCTATTATTATCTTCGAAATAGAGGTTCAAGCAATGTCGGAGAACACAAAGCTGCCACAGATTTGAACTGCTATAACAATGCCCGTATTAGTTTTCTAGAAAAATGAAACATAAACGTCATCTAAATTAACATGACTCTGCTGTCTCGTACCTTCTCTTGTCTATACTTCACTCGTATGGCACTTAGAGGACAACCGTTGGTGTTTAATTGTAACCCTTGTAACGATTGAACTGACATTTGCAGATCTGAAGCCTTGTAAGAGGTATAGTGTTCTAGAGTAGGGTTCTGCAAGAAAGACATGTATACAATCAGGCTACTAATACGAAGAACATAACTGTATGCATGGAAAAATACATTCTGAGACACTGGATACAGACCCATGGGTTACTAGATTGATCCAACGTCCATCTGGCTAGAAAAACAGCTGATGCAGCAATCACAGAAGGAACAAAATTCAGGAAGCCGTAGTCCATTAAAGTTAATTCTGCAAGATAATTGGCCAGGTACTCCAGCTCAAGACTTGAGTTCTGCAAATTTTAAGCAATGACATAAAAAAGTATTAGCTTTTCTGTGGAAAAAGAATTATCTCTCACAAGATATGATCAAGGCCAACAATTTTACCTTGTAAGAAGCTTGTGCTGCTCGAAGAAATCTCCTGAAAAAACAAGAAATATATGCAAACATGTTAGCAGACTACAACAGATGTAAAAGACTTGATACTGTTGATGCAAGATAGTCTTTAGTACCTGAGAAAAGTTTTTGCGGTGGGTGTATAAACTTGAAAGCCGAAATATTTAAGTACTTCAGTCTCCATTTTTAGTACCTGGCAAGTTAATTTTGTCAAGATTTTTTAATAGCCCACCTAGTGAATTATGTGCAAGTACATGAACACCAACAGTTCTCTTTCAGAAGTGCTAAAATAAAATAATGATAAAAAACACCCAATTTTTTCATCTGAACACTACTTCCTTGTGGCCACTGCCGTTAACACAATATAATGTGCATGCACATTGATAAAGGCAGTTCATAAAAGTTTTGCTTTAAGTAGCTAAGATGCGTAAAATAACATTGTTTACTTCTAGCTAATGGGGTCACGTGATTTTGTAGCAATAAGTTTCAAGCATCTACATACCTCCTCCCTTGAGTAAGTGTTGTCTGTGATGAAGCAAAATTCCTCCACGCGTGGTGCACAAATTTCTTCATACTTCCTTCAATTTATGAAGAGAAAAGGCAAATTTAGATTACATACAAAGAGACGGCCATCAATAGCATAGTGCAATTCAAATACAAACAAATGTATATATTTTTGCTCAAATAAGAAAAGTTTGATTTTGTGTTAAATCGACACTACGAAGAAGGTATACTCAAATCAATATGATTTTAGTCCAAAGTAGTCATGTGCAAAATTCACCAAAAATAAGAGATCTTACGATGCAATAAGCATGCAAGTGATGCCAAGCAGTTGAAGTCTTTGTCTTTCAATGTAGTTATGAGCAAGGAACGTGTCAATAAGATACACTGTGAGGTAAAGAGTATCTGGAACCAACTTATATTCCTCAGATACCTGAAAAGAAAATTGGTGGTTCAATTTTCCGCTTAACTATTCTGAGCACATAATTAGACTTATATATTTGATTGACCATATAAAGAAACAGTACTAGGAATGATTTCTCAAATCTGACTGTCACTGGAGATATAGATATTGTTACAAACTTAAATCAAACACAATTCATCAAATGCATGGCTTAAGATTCTTGCATTCATAGCAGTGCAAACTTGACTTTCAATACAGCTGTTTAAGACCATTATCTTCAAACTTTTACAAATTTATGGAGTAATGCAGAGAAACGTGATCGAAAAGGCCAAATGTACTCTCAAAATCACTTATACACTACTGGAAAAAATACTACGTGTATCCAGCCAACGCAGCAGGGTTACACAATAATGAAAACAGCATTGGAAATCTACTGTATATGTTGCTGAGAGTTAGTTGAACATTAAAAGCCTAAATGTAATTACATTAATGATTGAGTTAACAAACTACATTTTAATATTCAAAATAGGACAAAACAAAACACATTAACAATTGTCATATAACTATACTAACCTCTACAAGCCAATCTACCAGAATCCCTCGCATGCCTTGAGTGATATCCCGCTGCACTGTTTCCATGAAATCGGAATATGGCCTTCGGACAAGCTGAAAAGAATTGTTTTTAGAACAATTGCAAACACCAAGTTTCTTACAAACAAGTATCTTAAGTTTATTTTTCACCACTTTGATGGATGCAGGAATTATAACTGAAGGGAATTATTAGAGTGAGAACAATTGCATTCTCGTTTAACATATTAACTTTACAACTTTATTGTGGAGATGCGTGAATGTGTAAGGGCACATAATTGAGACTAAGACATTCAATAGGTACAAAATTATAAAATATTGCACATAGCTTTTGAGAGAATGCATTGTCTTTTATTGGTGAAATCATAAGCTCTTGTTCTTTTTCCCTTCTATTCAATATTAACCGAGCAGTCTTGTCAAGGTAAAGTAGTTCCTAGAGTTTAATAAACTAAGAACAAAAGCACAAGAACATGTATTTTGCAAAATAATACTGTTGGAGAAAGTGGATTTGAGACAGGCAAGTCAGACGAGTTAAATTATTATGAGAAGAAAATCATCAAGGAACTCATCATAAAATGATCATATTTGGCAGGAAGGCACATACCTCTGCAACACGCAAATTACTATAGATATCAGAGGCATAAAGACTGCACAGCAGAGGATTATTGTGATCAGAATCAATATCAGTGACATCCGGATTGTTTGACGCTATCAAACTTCCAAATAGATCACATTTCCATTCTGCAAGCAAAAGAGAGGAAACTGTAAGCTTTCTATATTCTCTTGTGGGACAGTTTATGTTCCAGGTTTATTACAATATCAATACTATAACAAAAGGTACTTAGTAAAAGATGAATACAACAAATGTAGAACTGGGCATGTAGACATTATAGCTTTCACATCACCACAAGGATTAAATAAATGGATCGAAAAATACATGTTTATACCATGTCTTATCCTTCAAATCAGAATGTCATAAGAAATGCAAAAACTACAGTAAATATGCACTTTTTGGTTTTCTGCTTAAGGTGGTGACCTGTGCAGGATAATGTTTTGTTACGTTTGGAGATGAGATTAGTCGAGAAGAAAGCATACCTTTCTTTGGAGGATTGTGAGGATACGAAGGCAGTCCAGCTGTATGTCTTTTACGCTGGCCAACATCTATTCCACACTCATTAGAGGTAGCCAATTGCGAAGGTACTTTTTCTTCTAATATAGTACTACTACACATAACTTCTGATTTGGGTTCTACTTTAACTGTTTCTTGGATCTTCTCTTTTTTCCGACCAGCTTGAAGTTGTGCAGTGCTAACAGCAACTGGTGGGCAGACTTTGGCCATACTGGATGGAGCTTTTCGAGTTTGCTTCTGGTTCGTGTTCTTAGGCTGACAAACATCAAATCAGATAGGGAATCAGATTCAAGAACAAAGAAGTTGAAAAGCTTCCAAAAGGGTACATCAAACTACCTAGTACATCTAACAGCAAAATGAACAGTTGAGAAAATTGACCTGAATTTTGGTTGCACTCAACAAGTCTTTATGTGATCTTTCACAGCAAACATTTGAGATATCCTGAAGCACTGCCCTCTTCTTGCGTTGAGGGAACACATTAGTGTTTCTCTCATCCAAGGCTGCTCTTTTTGTACTTGCTCGTGATGCTGGCTTCTGATCTACTTCCTTAGGTAGTTTTACACCGGGAATCTGTCGAGTTGCGCGTACAGCAGCAGCTCGAGAACGTGTTATTCGACCAGCAAGCTCTCCAACGTTAGCAGTAGTTAAATTTTCTTTCTCCATATTTACAAGCCTTCGAGAAGAAGACGAACACAATGCAGGAAGATGGTAACAGAGAAACTCAACCTGCACGAAAGTAGCCAAACCAGGGCCAAGAGAATTTAAAAACTAGCTTTTATGGCAGATATGTTTACAGAGATTGTGAAAACAAGGGGAGAGCAATAAAAAGAGAATCAAGATCATATATTCGATGTTATAAATTACCAAGTTGTGTGTACAGATAATTCATTATGCTATACCAACCTTGAAACAAAAAATACTACATTTGCAGTGAGAATGCTAGTTCAAAAAAAGAACAGTACTACTATACAAATTCTAAATGGTGATTCTTCTTACACCTATTAATGCTAAAGTTAATACTGCATGAAAATTTGAAAACAGTTCCACCTGCATTTTGTGTACAGTTGAGTTGAGACTTGAGACATTTTAATAGTGGAAAGAGGTAAAAAAAAACTATAATGTACTATCAATTTGAAATGTATCATTTCCACTCAAATAGAAACCTGAAAAGACTACTAAAATATTTTGATGTTGGAGTGAAGTCATTCAAATTCTTGCAGGGAAAGATTTTCCATGGCCACAAACAAACCTACAATGATAAAGTGTAGAAGATGAACATATTCAAGGTGATAAGAGCAACACCACACAAGATCAGCAATTCAAAATGGTAAAACCCACAACAAGATCAACAAAAACACCAACATAGAGACTTTAGTCTAGCTTCAAAGTAGATTACTCATCCACCAAAATTCTAAAAAATAAAAATTAAAATTAAATCAGGACAACACAAGCACCATTCAAGTTAAGATGGATGCAAAGAAATTTTCAGATGCAGAGGCAAACACAAACAAAATTTGCAATCTGAAGTTTCTAATTCTGGAAACCACAAGAAAACAATACCCAGAACAACATAAGAATTCAAAGGTTATTTTCATGCTAATTTTCCCACACTTCATGACAAATCTAGGCTCCAAAACATCCTGGATCTCCATTTCATCAGGAAATGCAAGGTAGTTCCATGCACAATCTTGAATTTTTTCCAGAAAAATCTAACCTGTTATTCTTTTTTCCTTTCTTTTTGGTTCTGGAACGATGAGACAAAAAGAAAGGAAAAGAAAAATTCGGAGCCATAATTTCAAAAACCATAGCTTTCAGCTAAGAAAAATGCAGCTGCATCAGACTCCATCCAAGAACAATTACTTCAATTTCTTGGGTCCCAATTGGAGAAAAAAAAAGACATTTTTTTACAAAATAAATCAAGTTTCATTCCAACCAACCCCCACCCTCCCGATTGTCTCGTCAACCAAACAGGAGCCAACCCCACCAAAGCTCAAGCTAATGTCCCAGCAAAAACACCACCTTTACCACCCAAAACTTCAAGATTCTCGGAAATCTCAACAGACCCATTAAACCCTAATCGATTTGCAATCGACCCATCAACCAAGAACTAAAATTCAAGACAAAAACCCAAAATTCACATTCAAATTCGTGCATAAACATTATCATCAGTGGTGTGTAGGCATCGAAAATGACCTCGATTCGGCTCCACCCGCAGCTCCAACGCCTCCACCACAGCGATGGAAGCTTGGAGAAGAAAGAGACAGAGAAGAGAGAGAGAGACTCAACTCTGGAGAGTCAGTGAGTGAAAGCGAACGAGCGGGATGGCGTGAGGTTTAAACTCTGATAAATAATGGCGAAACACAAAAATAGAAAAAGAAAAAAGAAAAATATTTGTTTATCATTAATCCATAGCTTTTAAACTAATAAATAAAATTATCAAAAAATAAAATTAATCGCATTGACCGTTTGACCAACAAAGCTGCAAAGGTTAAAGAGGAGTCTAGGGAGCGTTCTCAGACAGTTACGCGATTCGGACATCCGGTTGATTTTACAGATTTGCCCCTAATTTTTATTCTCTGGCTGTTGGGTTTTTGAGGGTGTTTCGGTCAAATGGATTTTTTAAGATTAATTTTCGTTGGGTCAGAGGAATGAGATACATTAGAATAAGGCGTGACAGGCACGGTAGATAGGGGTGTTCCCTCATTAAAATAATAATTAATTATTCAAATAAATGGTGATTAGTGGCTAAGAGAGGGAAAAATAAAAAAATTAGTGGGTGGTCACTAGTCACGTGGTTGAGTGAGATTACACTAATTACCCATTAGATTGTGGAGTAACTTTCTTTAATTGTATTGTCATTTGGAGTAAACAAATTATTCAAATTCAAGTTTTGCAATTTTAAATTTTTGTAAATGGCGTGTAATTTGAATCGATGTTAGCATTAAGTGTGTGAATCGAGTTTGATACTTTAACGATGTGGTTGCGTCAAAATTTGGCAAATAAGTTTTGTTGCCTTCCTGAGGTTTTTTTTTTGTTTGAGTTGTCGTAAAAATATGGTTAAAAATCAAATTTTAAAGTAATTCTGAATAATTATAAATAAATATAATTTAATATTCGATCAAGACGTATAAGTATTTTTATTTAAGTAACACAAACAATCTTGTTTCAAAATAGGAATATTAGTTTCGTTTTCTTTATCAATATTATAGGCAACATAGTTAGTGTTGCATATTTTCTTTCATACCCTTGTGAAAATGTGTTGTAACGCACTAAATGGTTGTTAACTATTGAGATATATACTGTGAATGTGAATAGAGAAAGTCTCGACGTAAATCATGAAATCCTCACTCTTACCCATGAGGGAGTATTCTCACAAAACAAGTTTGCCACGTGACTTATGTTGGTTGATATCGAAGTGGGGTTTACTTGTAGCCTTTGGGGCACACTATATGTGGATTTCGGGTGACTTTGAAGCTCTTGTATATCTTTCAAGCATCACATGGTGGAGTAGAGCCCCTGGAATCGTCTATTGCTTTAGGTAAGGTCCTATTGTCCTAGTAAGGTAGGAGCCTTGAAGGTGACCTAGTAAAACGGGAAGTCTCAGAGGTGACTTGATGAAGTGAGATAGCTTAGAGAGGTGACCCAGTAAGTAGAGAAGTCTTATATTCATAAAGAGCTCTTCTCGAAGACCTTGGATGTTAAGTGATTGGAGGAGATGTGTGAGACTCTTCTATTAGTGTTTTGGATATTCTAATGGGAAAAGCCTCTTTAAAGATGTGAAGCTCTTTAGAGGGGGACGAGATATTAGAAGCTCCATCGAACATTACTTCTGATTTTTGAGTTGCATCATATGACTAATTCTTTAAAAAATTAAGCCTAATCGAATGACTAGTAATTGAAAAATTAAAACATGATGAATAAGCATGTGTAACGTCAATAACTTACAAACTATTATCCAAACAATTTGAAAAAAAAAAATTAACATCCCAATCTTCAATGAAATTTGCATAACTCCCAATTAATAAGAATTATAAACTATTAACACACACAAAATCGAGAATAATTTTAAAATATTATTAAATAAGTAATAACTTTTAATTTGTAACTTATGTTTTGAAAATGTAAAAATACATCTCGTTTTGCACCATTTTATGTATACGTATTTTTTGGCATGCATGGGAGTAAGCTACCATATTCATTTTTACACATAAGAAGGGACCTAAACAATTATGAACAAACATGACCGAATTTTACATTTGAAATGTATTAGTATACGTATGTATACTATCATCATACAAAATCAATGAGAAAATCTAACTTACATGTGTTTTCTCAAAAATATAATTTACTAGCTTTTAACATAGCTAAGGAAGTAAGTCAATACATTTGTTGAATACATGTATGGCTTTATGTTTCATACAAAAATATTAACAACTATTGAATTTTTGAAAATTGTGTGTTTTATTTATAATATTATGTAATTAGATATACAAAATATATTATCCAATTTAGTCACAAATGAACTAGAGGGAAGTACATAAATTAGTTAAATTGTAGACTTTTTTCTATAGATAAAATAAAATAAAACTAATTGAGCATATAAAAGTCGTGAATAGTAGGTAGGATTATGATTATGTTTGTAAAGAGTAAATTGTTTTGTGTGATTAGGCCATGTGAGAGTGAGAAGTTGAAGCGCCTACCTATTACTATTCACTAGGAATCAAGTTTTGAATCATCAATATTCAATCAAAAGCCTCTACTGTTGACTCATAAATTGGCCAACCATTTCAATTTCAAATAGCATATTTAGCTTCAATTTATATATTTGAAGTCAAGTCTGAAATTATTATAATCAAGATCCAAAGCTACAAAAGATAAAATCTCTTGAGGGTAAGAATGTCGATCCAAGCTGACAAATTTACCAAATTCTCCGAAGAACTAGGTAAAACATCAACAACTCGATTCGCAGACTAGAAAACAAAATTAAATTCTACTCTGTTAAACTTGATAGCTAAACTGCCTATATGAAAAATAATCAAAGTCCTTAGCATCAGTGCTATCACAAAAGAGAATTATGCGCTAAGGTGCATAAGTTGCTAAGATCCCAAAAGAGAAGTGTTCTATTATTCGCTAAGGTGCATATATGCTACGACTTGAAGATGATTGTTACAGAATAAGGAATTTGTATAATGGTAACGTCGTTAAATTTGACATAATTACTAACCACGGAAATCTTGTGGTAATAATGTAATTTAGAGAACAAAGAGAAAACAATCACCTGTAATTATTCATATATAATTTGAGTATAATATTGTTTAACAACATCACAAATAGTAGTAGAATAGAAACAAACAGAAGTAAATAAAATGAACAAAATTTGAAATAAGAAAAGGATGGCACATGAACAATAGCCATTAGGTTTGGTACAAATGTAAATAGGTGCATGATCCATGTTTTGAATGGCTCAAATTGCATGTAAATCCAATTTCAAGCCCCAACTCAGTACTGTCCTGTCCTTCTGATTTCAGATGTGAAACCAAAAAAAGAAAAGAAAATGGCAGATCTGTTTGTTTAATTGTCTCTCTCTCCCTCCCATTTGAAAATAATTCCACAACAAGAATATGCTATTGGTAGAGACTATAAAACTGTCAAGTGATCTATGCAGAGCTGATAGGTTGAATCCGAACCTTCTGAAATTTGTTTCGATCTGATCAGACTTTTTCTGCTAAAATAATAAGCTCATGTCATAGTAAACCACTGCTAGAAAAAAGGTTTACCAGCGACGGAATGAGCTACATATTGAAATCCACAAAATGTAAGAAGGGAACCTTCCATCGCTAAGCATGATCAACAACGAAAATAGAGTGACTAGTCCGTCGCTGATCGGTGATTTCCTTGTAGTGAACAATTCAATTTTTTTAATCTAATTTTTCATTATCAATATTGAATTACTTTTTATCCGTGCGTGTCTAAACAATTCTGATCCGAATCCGAATAACCAACTCATCTCACTCATTTAAAACAGCAACAAATAAAGAATATGCTATTGGTAGAGAGTGTAAGCTAGCAAGTGGTGGTCAGTGGTTAACTTATTAACTAAATGCGAAAATCATTTAATGGGTAGTTTATATTAAATACCCAATCTTTTGAAAATTGAAATGCTTTATTATTATTATTAATAATTTTTATTTATAAAGAAATAATAAAACACGTGATCTGGGACAGCTTTTATTATGACATATAATATGATTATCCACTGATGAGCTGGACCCAATACTGGCGGGACAATCTCGTTTTGGACCTCTCTATACTCTATACCTACCACTGGAAATACCTAAACTACCCCTTATTAGCATTTAATTTTTAAGTTACATAGCTCCATTAAATTTCAAATCCAAGTCTTTTTTTATAAGTTTGAAAACTTGTAAAGGTTGCGATGATGATAGGGTGCGGTGCCACCGCTTGTGGATCATGCATTAATCTAAATTATCTCATCACTAATCATCATTATCAAATTACTATGTACTTTAGAATTTGAATTCATGATCAATGTGTATGTAAGTTGATGGAAAAAAAAACTATTACATTAGTAGTTGTTTGATCGAAAATAATTGCAAGAATGATTCGAAACGAGTTGAAAAAGAAAATTGTTTTATATGTTCGAGAACACTATTGTAGTCATGAAACCCAGTTGTGGCATGATCTCAACTTCGTGTAGCCATATAATAATGTATTGGTCGTACGAATGTTCTTTTCACTCGTTTTATCTTAGATTTGTATAATTTTGATCTGACTCAGCACAAATTGACACATGAGACATTCAATCCAGCTTACAGTTCACACAATCCAGTATATGGTCAACTCAACCTGATCCAATACTTATATGGATCACATCTTATAAGCACACACTTGTGAATTACATTATGCGAAACTTGATTCGTTTACTTTCATATCATAGGTGAATTTGATGCACTAGTTTTCACTTTACGGGGTGCTGTTCTTTTGTAGAAGACGGTTTAAGTACAAACTAAGCAACAAAACATTTCTAAACCTACAAATTCTATTGGACAACATTATCACACTGTTTTTCGCATGTACAAAGAGAAAATAGCACATCAGCTCATTTTCTTCCCTTTTTAAAAAATATATTGTTCGAATTAAAATATCAAACACCTGATATTATTAGTTGATGCGTCATTTTCTTAGTTTTATCATCATCAACTAACAATTGGTTACCAAGGCATATTGGGCCAAGTGGTTGATGCGCTTTGAATTTCCTTTGAAGTCTCAGGTTCGAGCCTCATTTATGAGTTTTAGGTTAAAGCTAACAACTAACAGGGTGCTCCCCTCTAGGGACATGAGAAACGCCTGCTGTCCTGTTACTTATAAAAAAAACTTAAATTGTATTATGGCTAACTGAGACATGTAACTACCATATGTGTATTTTTGGATATAAATAGTGATTTCCAAATTTATATTTACTTTCATAAATGCCATTGAAAGAGGGAAAAAAGGAGGTTATAAAAGTAGTTGAAGACAACTTGAAAGGTGAAGAAAGCTATAGTGATTTTGTTTATAGGTGAAAATGGTCCCCATTTTTATCTTTAATGGCTCCTCTGAGGCTCTCATCCACCACCCAACAAAGAAGCAAATAAGACAGAGACTCACATTTAAATACAACACTTCCTTTGATCCTTCCTTTTCTAGTTTCCACCAAATAAATCATTAGATATTTTTGAACTTTTTGGTTTCCCTCCCTTCCCTTCCCTACATCACTCTCACAAGTGGTGTGTTGTTGTTCATGATTCATAAAATGATAAAAAAGTTGCAATGCTTTTAATGGACAAAAGGTCTTTAATTAATGTCTATATATAGGCCACAAAAAAATTGGATTCGGACTAGTGCAGTACAAGTTTTTAATTGTGACGTGCCAAGACGCAAAAGTTTTGAACTTGTGCGAGAATATATAAAAGTGTTAATTCGTGACAGATCACGCTTTCATACGTTCGGCTGAGTCTCAATTATTAGTATTTGAATTTGTATTTATCCAATTTAATTTTTGTAACGTATTTCGAAAAACGCATAGGGAAATTGAGGGAGATTTGTGAATGTGTTTTAATGTAGAGAAGTTATTGTTTGGTATCATTTATGAGGAACTTTAGTTATTGGTAATAAAAGAATGAAAATGGGTTTGTGTGAAAATTGATGAGACTCACGCATTGCATGTGATGTTACGGTGCCAAATAAGTTACAGCAACAAGGTGGGACCACTTTTGTCGCGAAGCTTAAGAGGATCGGACAAGCCCAATATGTTGGAACTGGATCAGTTTTGTCGGAAACAGCTCATTGGGCCTTGTGAGCTATTTTTGTTAGTTATTGGGCCTACACTTGAAACTGATAATATTGAATTTGTTTATAATGGATTTTGCATGAACACATGAGTAAAATGTAAAAACATGAATTTTTAAAAATAGTTTCCAGAAGATGCGACTCTCGGACACAAACAAAATGTATCGTGCAAATTTATTGAGACGAGTATCAATGTTAATAGATGAGGTGACAACACCTTATTTGTTGTGATTTATTGGCTGAGACTTTCAACCGAAACACAAACGAAACGAGCTCATTGATTCCCATTTTTCATTCCAAAATTCATCCTCTATGCCCTACAACTCCTCCTTGATTCATGCTTCATTTGTCACCTCCAATCAACACCCTCTTGATCCACTGAAAATCCCCACATTTTCACTTAATCCCATTTTGGGTTCTCAACCAATTCTGATTGGTTATTGCAAATAAAGAAATCATTGGAGATAAAATTTGGATGTTATTGATGGAAAGTTTCAATTTTTAACTAGGTCAATGTTGGAACCATTTTATTACAACCCATCTGGGAATTGACATTTACTGCACAAGAAAAGTGAAATGTATTCGTATACGTACTGAGTGCAAAGAGACAAAGGCAAGTCAAGGAACGCACAAAAGCACAATACTATACGTTACTGAAAAGAGCTTCGTCTTTTTGGCACTTTAATATAAAAAAATTCTTTTCTTTTGCGAGTCTTCTGCTAGACTCTGAGTTGTTTTATACATTAGATAATAGGGTTGTTGAGTAAAAACAAAAATCTATTTTTGATTATTTTGTTTTGTTTCTCAAGTCTTCTTCATCACATTCCCAGAAAGTTATAAAAATTGGGGCTTTTGGTTGTTGTTGTTGGGAGGTGTAATATAGGGATCAGTTTTGGTGCTTGATTTTTGGTGATCTGAGATGGGTTCCTTTGGAAAGCTTGCAAGGAGGGCTCTGGAGACCGAGATGCCGGTCATGGTTCAGGTATTCAGGCCAAACCCAGTTTGTGTTTTTTGCTGAAATGTTTTGCTTTTGAATCAATCAGTTTATGGGGTGGATTCATTGTATGTATATGTATGTTTTGTGTTTGTAGATTGTATATAACAGAGTATTTTGATGTTGGTTTGACGAGGAAAAAAGTGTTTTTTATTTTTTAATGTAAAGGTTTTGGGTTTATTTGCAGATACAAGAAGTGATTCGAGGAGCTAAGAATGCTGTGTCGCTTGCTCAGGTTGATTTTTTAGTTTCAATGTGGTTTTGTTTTGTTATGAGTTTATTGACCTTGAAGAGGCATTGAGAAATGAGAAGTAAATGTTAGTGAGGTAACATTGTCTGGTAATCAAATAAGTCAAATTCTCGTTTTATTTTGTTTTGTTCTGCCACTTTGGAGGTCTTGAGAAATGGGAACAGTTTTTGTCAACTGTTTATGATTAGGACGTGTTCCTTGTAGGTTTTGAAAAAAAGTTTCCTGTTTCCGAGAATGAGTGACCTGAAACTCGTGCAGAGATGAATTTCCTGATTTGTTTTTGAATAGCATGTTTAATAGAAATTTCTCAAGAACACTATGACTTTAGTTGGATGCTGTGTAATTGGAAACTGGAATTGGTTGCTTCCTTGTTTAAAATATACAACCTAAGTCTCCAATTTCAATGCTTAGTTCATGGTGGCAAACACAGCGAGTGGGTTTTGTTTTGGATACTTCAAAAGTTGTTTCATATTCATTCCCACACTTTCCTTGGTTGCAACAAGAACATCTAAGTAATTAAATAAAATGTCATAATCTCTTATTTATACTTTTATGAAATAACATTTTTTTAATGCCTGAAGCAAACGGGTTTTTATCTTTGTCAATATTTTGATCCTATCAAGGCCACTTGATACTGTTTGCATTACAATGATTTTAATTAGAAAGTTTAGGTAAATAATTTACTCTTATTGTTAATTCTGGAGCCTTGCCTTTACTTTTGTTTGTGGTGGTTTACTATTCATCCAGTGTTACTTTTTTTTTTTGTGTGTGTGTGTGCATCGTTGTTCTCCTCACATATCGTATGTAAAGTCTTGAACATAATAATTTATTTTGCCTTTATTATGTATATCATAGTCCTTTAGGCTCCTTCCTTTCTCACCCCTCATATGCGTATGCCAGAATTGAAGTTCACATATAATATTGGTCTTGTTAGAGAGCTGTAGATGTGATATGTGTATAGGGTAGACCACGTTGATGGACTTATAAGTTATGAGATAGGTTGCCACCTTCCCATGCCTTAGCGCCCATAGTATCCTACAAATTTCTAATAGAAGAAGGCTTTCTTCTTCTTCTTCTTCTTCTGTTTTCCTGCATGGCTAGTGACGAGATTCTGTTAGTTACTTGATTATAACTAGTCTGGTGACATTAATTTAGAGTAAGAATTCTTCCAGATGCTCTGCGTCGTAGCTTCTAGTTTCTGTCCATTATTTTTTTCAGTCCAAACATTTTGACGGGTTGAATTGTTCTTTATTAGGTCATCTTCCATTGTTCTCTTTCAATATACTTTTATAATATATTGTTATTTTAGCAGCTGAGCTAGTATATCTACAAGGCCGGGCTAGATTAGTGGCTTAACCTCATATTTGACATGGGCTATGGGATTTTGATACTGGATACTCACTCTCTTTTCCTATGAATATGTTAAATACATTAATCATATAAAAGCCATACAGTTATAGTTTATGTCAAGAACCTGTTGGTTTCATATGATTGCTGCTTTTCTCATTCATCAAGATTCCTCTATGAGTTGTTTTTTTTTTCTTTATTGCATTAAGCTTTGTTGTATTTCGTGGGTATTTTTGTTGTTGTTCACTGTCTCATTCTATATGTTCTCCTGCAGGGGGTAGTTTATTGGCAACCTCCAAAACAGGCATTGGACAAGGTTAAAGAACTTGTATGGGAACCTTCAATTAGTCGCTATGGAGCAGATGAAGGTATTCCTGAACTAAGGGAGGCATTGATGAAGAAGGTATACAGTTTTAAGACTTCTTTTTCTCAACCCATAATTGACCTTTTAGTGTTTTTGGAAATTTGTGTTCAGTAAGACTGAGCAGTGTCAAGTCTGGTAGACTTAGATGGTGTCTCTGTTCTCCTAGGATGGTTAAGTTGGACCTTTATTTTCACTGGTTCCTTATGATCATACGTATGAGTAAGATATTATTGCTTTCCAAATGGTTTTCATGAATTTTATGGAAATTCAATCCCTGTCAATAACCATTGTCCCACATGAAATTGGGGTTTGGATCTAAGTTAGTATTCTTAAGTTTCTCTCTGTTTTGCAGTTGCGCATGGAAAATAAACTATTGAAATCCTCAGTGATGGTTACTGCAGGTGCAAATCAGGTGAGCAAGTCTATATAATATTTAGATTGTTCATCTTACTTTTGTGTACTTGGGCTTCCTGCTTTTGTTGTTCACCTTTTAGCAATGGCTGTTGATTATAAGCAAAGTAAGAATACTCTACTGAAGGTCTGCTGCATTGATCAAGTTTTGTTCCTGTGCTTTATATCATGTATGAAAGCTTACTTAGTTTTCAAGAAATGTAAAGAACCTGTTTACCGATCTTCATGGCAGGCATTTGTAAACCTTGTTCTTACATTATGTGATGCTGGGGATTCCGTCGTCATGTTTGCTCCATACTACTTCAATGCATACATGTCCTTCCAAATGACTGGTGTCACCAACATACTGGTGGGTCCTGGTAACCCGGAGACACTTCATCCAGATTCAGGTGAGAAACTGGTACTTTTTCTCTTCCATTTTTGTATACAATGGATGTTCTTCCATATTTTTACTACACTCATCATATATCATAACCAGATATTATAAATTGAGTACCATGATTTGAGGGAATTGATGTTCCATTGGCAGAGTACAATTGTGTTGCTTTGCATGCTGCCATTATGCATGTTTAGAAGTGTTTTGCCTTAGTTTTGGTTTCATCTTTTTTTCGTGAAATCTGAAGTATTGGTTAAGTACTTTTGTTATCCCACTAGATTGTTATGGACCTTATGGTCAATCTCCTAGTTTTAAGTGTGTGCATTATCACAAGACATGATATTGTTCTCTGAAGAAGATAAAAGTCTGAAAAATAGTTGTTTTTTTCCGCATATGATAGTAATGTTTTCCTTCCCCCCCATCTTTTCTGTCACTTAATTTTATTTTATACAGATAATTTATCAGCATTTGCTTGATTTTCAGACTGGCTTGAAAAAACATTGAAGGAAACAAAGCCAACCCCAAAGCTTGTAACTGTTGTTAATCCTGGCAACCCATCTGGGACCTATATTCCGGAGCCTCTTCTTAAGGTCTTTCTATTTCTGTGTGTAGCAGAAATTTTTATGAACTTCAATCTTGTCCTATATGTGTTGTTCAGTATTCTTGTTCTTAGTTTTTATTGAATCTGCTTACTATTTGTTGTTTAAGTAGAGGATTTCAGATATCTGCAAAGCTGCTGGATGTTGGCTTGTTGTAGATAATACATACGAGTAAGTCTGGTCTCATTCAATCTTAGATGCATATCCTTTTACAGATTGTCAAACATTTTGTGGTAGGCTTGGTAGCTGTTTTATTATGGTTAATCTTCTAATCCAGGAACTGACATTATGGAATCATAAATGTTCTTCCAACTGCTACACAACATGGGGAGTTTTCCATTGAATATTTTTGTATGAAGGTCTCGTCAGAAAAAAAGAGATGTGTGGATAAATGGCTCATAGTCATACTGTGTTTTCTGAATTGTTTAGTCTGATTTTGTAAATTGAACAAAGTTTAGGGTGCACTGTTCTTGTAAACTATGTCAATTGTCATGTATGCCTCATGTTCCGCAACTAATTAGCCTTTGGAAGGATCAATTGAAAGTCTCATTTCCATTGCTCTAAGCATGAAGTATATTTAAGTGAAGTGTGTATGGAATACATGTAATCTTTCTTTTGAAGATTTTAAATATTTATTCTAGGGATGGTTCTCTTTCTTTGTGACTGAGCTGAGATGTATCTGTTTTTTTTTTCTTCTGTTCCTTTTCCGTTCCTGTACTGTTATGTCCTTAAAGTTGAAGTACATATTATGTTATGAAACTCATAACATATGTTTATGCAGGTACTTCATGTATGATGGTCTAAAACACTATTGTTTGGAGGCAGATCACATAGTCAATGTATTTTCCTTCTCTAAAGCCTATGGGATGATGGGATGGCGCGTTGGTTATGTAAGTATCAGATGTTATAATTATGTTCAATTGTATTTAGAAGTCGGAAATATAGTTCTATGAAACAAATATGAAAAACTTGACAGTATAATCAAAACAAGTGAATTAAACGCTAGTTTTCTAGTTCTGAAAAATGATTCATTTATATCAACATATTTACCATTTTCTGGCATGCCATGCTCTTTCTATGTGACATATTAGTCTTTCGACGAGACACTCTGACCTGATTATTGAATGGCATGCTGCAGATAGCATATCCATGTGAAGTGGAGGGCTTTGCGACTCAACTCCTCAAAGTTCAAGACAACATTCCCATCTGTGCTTCAATCATATCGCAGCACCTCGCCCTTTACTCTCTGGAAGTGGGACCCGAGTGGGTGGTTGAACAAGTGAAGCATCTTGTCAAGAACAGAGAAATAGTCTTGAAAGCACTCTCTCCCCTAGGAGCAAATGCGGTAAAAGGAGGAGAAGGCGCTATTTACCTGTGGGCAAAGCTTCCCGACAAATACGTCGATGATTTCAAGGTGGTTCGCTGGCTTGCCGAGAAGCACGGAGTGGTAGTAATCCCAGGAAGTGCAAGCGGGTGCCCGGGGAATCTCAGGATCTCATTTGGTGGCTTGAGAGAGAATGAGTGTAAAGCAGCTGCTGATAGGCTGAGGAGAGGTTTAGAAGCTTTGGTGAACCACGGCGTATCTGAGTAAATGTATCTTATATATATATAGACCTAGAAGAGCTATATATATATACTTACACACATACATAAGCTGATTGATTCAACATTGACATTGAAACTCCATTCACCAATTGCTACCATTTGTAAGTTTGCTGATCTTGCATTTGAATAACAGGAAGTGTTCTTTTTCTAAATATGAAGTTGACAAGTACAGTACAGTGGTAGTTGTGTATATTAATAGAACAAGATCCACCGAAACTTGTTATACCAAGCGGCTTAAATGTTTTAAATTTTGACTTCTGTTTTTGAATTTTGCTTTTGAACTACAACACATCTGTAAAGGACTCCATCATAATGAAATGTCTTGATGTTTACTCATTACTTCTTTTGCTAATTCTATCACTAAAATATTCTTTTTATTGAGCTTTTTGCTTCTTTTTTATCAAATTTCAAAAATCTAGTATAATTCAAGACTTCCAAATTCCGTTAAAAGTGGACCCCACATCCGTAACGGTCGATCACTCTCTCCCTCCTATAAATAGAAATGGGCCAAACCCATTCAAGTCTCATTAACTGAAGCTGTAAATTTCTCCAACGCCCAGGGGCAGCCACGTAAATTCACATCGCCACCGCCAACCGTCTCTCGTTCGTTTAAGCGTCGCCGTCACGGTTACCGCTGTATTGAGCTCCTCCAGTCCTCCTTCCGATGAGCCCACCTTCTCCAAAACCCTAGATTTTCCCAATTCTCCGACCTTGAGAAGAAATGGTGGGGACGTCGCTGACGGGACTGCAAGATCACCTGAAATTGGCCAGAGACTACGCTCTCGAAGGCCTTTACGACACCTCCGTCATCTTCTTCGATGGCGCAATTGCCCAGATCAACAAGTACTTTCTCTTACCCCTCAATCTTGAAATTGCAGGAAATGTAGTTTGTGAAACTAATGTAGCTTGATGATTCTTTATTACATTTACACTACATTAGATGATTTAGTAATTGTGTTATATTGGATTTAGGCATCTAAATACACTTGATGATCCTTTAATTCGAGCGAAATGGATGAATGTGAAGAAAGCTCTGTCTGAGGAAGCAGATGTTGTGAAGCAATTAGATGCTGAGAGAAGGGCATTTAAGGAAGTTCCCATGGGCCGACGGCCACCTTCACCTCCGATCAGTACTAAATCGTCATTTGTGTTTCAACCATTAGATGAGTACCCGACTTCTTCTGGTGCTTCAATGGATGATCCTGATGTTTGGAGGCCGCCAAGTCGGGATACAAGTAGAAGACCTGCTAGGTCGGGTCAAGCTGGCATGAGGAAGTCACCACAAGATGCGGTGTGGCCTCGTGGCTCTACAAGAACGGGTAATGCTGTTCGCGGAGCAAAGTCGGCTGCTTCAAGTAGAGCTAACTCGGGGGTCCGAGCATCAACTACTGGAAAGAAAGGCACTGGCTCTGGCAAATTTAGCAAGGCAGATTCAGTGGTAGGTGGATTTCTAAAACTACATATTGTGAATGCTATGTGGATTTCCAATTGTCACCAAAAGGCTAAAGCTGATTCTTTTTTATTGTGGTTAGTGGCTACAAGTTATCATCAGAGCAAGACCTGAAATTAGGAAATCTAATATATATCACTGTTTGCTACTGGCATCATGAACATTTGCTCTGGCTCAAGTGATTTTACATCTCCTACTCCCTAGTTATCTAACTGATTGCATGTTCATCCATTAGAATGGTGATGCTGAAGACGGAAAGTCGAAGAAGGGGCAGTATGAGGGACCTGATCCAGACTTGGCTGCAATGCTTGAGAGGGATGTTCTGGAATCCACTCCTGGAGTGAGATGGGAGGATGTTGCAGGACTAACTGAGGCAAAAAGACTGCTAGAGGAAGCTGTTGTCCTTCCTTTGTGGATGCCTGAGTATTTTCAGGTACTATTATATGTTTGTCTTGCACTGAGTACTATGATCACTAGAGAAAACTTAAGATAAAAATATGTCGTAAATTGAGTAGTTTGTGGGTTTAGTACATATATCAAACTCCAACTGGTACAGAAACGTGTAGGCCTTGATACTGGAGCAGTTCTTTATTAGCTCCGGTTCTGTTAACTCTTATTATATGTTAATGCTTCTATTGAATTAACTCTTATTATATGTTAATACTTCTATTAAATTAAGTTTGTGACTTGAATTGTATAGTTTAGTGGAAATAGTGAAAGGACTTGAGATTTTATTGAAAGCTACTGAATTTTATAACTCACCATCAATATGTCTCGCGATTGGATTTCACTCTTACATTTCCGAATCTTCTCAATATGAAAGATTTGTGTTAAACTGAAATCTGTGTTGTGCTGTCACACACCATTGATCTGGTAAAGGCTATTGCTGTTGTAGGGAATTAGGAGACCTTGGAAAGGTGTTCTTATGTTCGGCCCTCCTGGAACTGGCAAGACACTTCTTGCTAAAGCTGTTGCTACTGAATGCGGTACAACATTTTTCAATGTTTCTTCTGCCACATTAGCATCAAAATGGCGTGGGGAAAGTGAGCGTATGGTGCGTTGCTTGTTTGATCTTGCGAGAGCTTATGCACCAAGTACAATTTTCATTGATGAGATTGATTCCCTTTGCAATTCTCGGGGGTAAGGTTTCTTACCTGTTCATTTATTTGATTGAAATGGATCTTCATCTTTTATACATAATCGATGGTTATTCCTTATTTTCTTAAGATTTGTTAATTTCGTCCTTTATGCCATTTTACTTTACTTTCTCAAAAATTGATGATTACTTGTTTTTTCATGTATGCGGATAGCTATTTTTATATGGTATATAGGTCTCTGCATGAAAATAAATCTGACCTGGGTGCTAAAATGATAACTATCTTTTAGCATGCGTGTGTGATTGCGTGTGAGAATTAAGTTCTGTCTTATTAAATGTGCATTTAATAGACTAGTTCATATTCACGCTGGGTCTAACTATGAAAAAATTCTTTGATTTAGGGCTTCAGGAGAGCATGAATCATCCAGAAGGGTTAAGTCTGAACTTCTAGTTCAGGTGGATGGTGTAAATGCTTCTTCTACTAATGAAGATGGCAGCCGTAAAATAGTTATGGTTTTGGCTGCTACCAACTTCCCATGGGACATAGATGAAGCACTGAGGTTGGTCTTTGTTCTCACTGAACGTTTCCCTAAAATTGAACCGTTTCTCCCGTGTTTCATATACATGGTCTTCAAACCTCAAAGTTTGGGGTAAAGTGTGTTGCTCTTGCTTATCTAATCAGAACATAATGCAATGCAGGAGGAGGCTGGAAAAGCGTATTTATATTCCTCTTCCTAATTTTGAGAGCCGGAAGGAGCTTATTCGAATCAATTTGAAAACCGTGGAGGTATGTCCTTGTTTAATCAAGACTTCCATATGAATATATTACTGGACTAAGATGCTGTTTGCTAATTTGGAATTATTTTATTTTTGTATTTTTAGTTGTGTTTAGTATTAGTGTATGTTTGGTTCAAAGAGAAGTTCTCCAAATTCAGACGTTCAAATAGATTATTGAGTTCTTGTCCAGGTTTGACTGTAAGTTTGGTAATCTTTAACAAACTCACTAATGCAAGATATAGAGCACTTTCCTGCTTCAAATATGAAGGACAAACCTTCAAATGGTCAGGAAGTATATAACGACGATAGAAACCTTGCATGTCAAAGCATATAAAATGATCAGTTAAGCTAATTTATTATTTTAGTATGATGAAAGAAGAGAGAGTTTATATGAGCAAATTTAACAAAATTATGTTGTCTAAATTCTGGAAGAAGCCTCTTAATGTGCATACATTTGCAGACAAACACAACTATTTAGAATAAATGCACACTATTTGGTATAATCTTTTAACTGATTAAAGACCCTTGGAGCATCCTGAATATTTAGAATCCTAGTTTGAGCTTTGTGAACTCAATTATAAGCTATAGTTATAACCTCTTTCTTGCGTGCTCACCTTTGTAACACGTGTCTCTTTTTACTGTATTGTGTCATATGCTTGGTTATTTCTTACTTATTCTTTTTTGCTTGGTTAGTATTTGTCTTAGGCAACCAATATCTATTGCACATACTTGAACCGATTCGGTTAGTTTCTTAATTAATTCTAATGTATCCAATGCAGGTAGCTGCTGATGTAGATATTGACGAGGTAGCTCGCCGAACAGAAGGATACAGTGGAGATGATCTTACAAATGTGTGCCGAGATGCATCCTTAAATGGTATGAGGCGAAAAATAGCCGGAAAGACACGTGATGAGATCAAGAACATGGCCAAGGACGATATCTCAAATGATCCTGTAGCCATGTGTGACTTCGAAGAAGCCTTGGCGAAAGTCCAACGGAGTGTTTCTCCAGCAGATATTGAACGTCACGAGAAGTGGTTCTCAGAATTTGGATCAGCGTAGAGAAGATCAATGCCACCATATGGTAGATAGATTCTTTGTATCCCTAATCTCTTAGTGTCTGTTGGGTGATTGTGTATTGTCTAATTCTTTACCTTGTATTTGTTTGGTCTGTGTGATTAATTGTTTATCATGTGTCTGAAAAAAGGTCACATATAGCTGTGTTACTTTTCTGTACCTGTATCCGTTATCTTTTCATGTAATGATCTATTATCATTCTATTTTGGAAAATTACCTTTGTTTTTTGGTTTCATTTGGAACTCTGCTTCCAGAAATTGAATCTTTCTTTTGTAACCATTGTTTGGAATAATGAAGTTAATTTGTAGCATTGTGAATTTTACAACTAATATGTTTTGTTTTTGTTGTTGTTGCAGTGTGGCTATTATCGACCAATACCAAACTTATGTTTGTGTCTTTTTCTCTATCCTCCATTGCTTGTCCCGCCCAAATTATAAACTAAATCAACGTCACAACCTGGTATTTGATAATACCCATGAGAGTGTTGAGTGAACCAAACCACATCATCACTGATCCTAGGGACACTTTTATCAGTTATTTATTTACCATAACTACCTATAAATCCTACAAAACAACCCTTCACTTGATTTCTGGAGGGAAAGAACACTCAGTCAAGAAACATATATACCCCATAATATTCATGGGGAGGTATAATTTACTCGATTTTACTGTCATTTCTTTTCATATTGTTCTTGTCTTTGCCATCTTTTCTTGCAATCACCTCACAGCAACTTCTGCTCAAGGTATGTTCAATTTCTGTAGACTAAACGTAAATGATATGTTTTTGATATAGTCTTGATCATTTACTGGGTTTTGTAGCACAGATCTTACCTGTATATTAGTAGACCAGTTCAAATTTTGCGGAAAAGGAACATGCGAGCCAAACTCGACTGCAGCTTGGGGTTATGATTGTAAGTGTGATCCTGGATGGAAACAATTGCAGGTCCTCAACGTTACCGTCCCTATTTGTGCTTTTCCCAATTGTGAGTCTCTCTCTCTCTGTAAATATACTATGCACATGTTTTGAATCTGATATACTGATAACATGTGAATGAAATAACATTTGGCAGGTACAACCGATTTCCAATGTGGAAATGGAGCTCCTCTGCAGCCTCTTCCTCCTCCACCCATCCCGAATGCAACTTTTACGCCAATTAACCTCACTGCCGGTCTGTATACATTTGCATTTGCTTGCACTTTGATTTGGGAGAAATGCATTTGATTATGGTATTATTATTACATACAGTGTGCGACTCTTGGTGTCTGGATGGGAGCTGTAACTTAGATTTTACGTGTGATTGCGATGAAGGCTATGGAAATCTGCTCAAGAATCCATATTTGCCTTGCTTCCAAAAATGTACTGTATCTGTTATTCCATTCTTAAAAACTGCCAAAAATAAATAGCTAATGTGTCTGTGTTTGTGTTTGTTTTGGAAGGTTACTTGGGTGGACAATGTAATAATGGACTGTCTCCTCCTCCTGCTCCATCTTCTTCAGGTTCTGGCCCTACCAAAGGTAATTACACACTCATAGTGTTTTTTTTCTTTGAACAAATTATTGTATGATTTATATTGACATATTAAATTTGGGGCGGGTTATAGTTGCCTCGTACGTATTCCGACTGGAATAACAGGCCTTGATCTGAAAATAAAATTGATATTTAAAATTTACTGAAAATGTGTGTGATTTGTAGGTTCAAATGATGTGCCAAATTGCTCAAGGAGTACACTTCATGCCCTAATTATGATAGTATTAGCCACTTTCTTGCTTATATTTACGTTTTAATTAAAGAATGGAACAGGACAGACTTTTTATAGTGATGAATTGATGATTATCAGAGCCAGCGCTTTTTATTTTGTTAAGAGATTATATAGTTTCATATTGGTAAATGGTAATAGATTTCACTCATATTATTCTTAAATAAACAGTTTTCATTTGGTTTATACTTTTCATTAATGGAGATCATAATCTAATGAGGCCAGTGAAGTCAAGGCCCATATCATACTTCAAGTAAACCGGGCTATTTCATCAAGCTTGCTTTTAAGCAGGCCAGAACTTTTGTCGAGTGTTGTTGGGCTGGCCCATAACAGGATATATAAAAAAAAATAGCAGAGAGCACTATATTTAACCAAATAAAATCAATGCATGATGGCCAAACACATTAGACGACTTTGGATTCCCTTCGAGATCTCGAGGGAGAGCTACCCATGTTATGTAGCTCAACTGATAAAAAAAAACTAAATAAAATGTTCAGTAGATTGTGATTAGACACCTTTGTTTTTATAAAATAATATATTGTTCAGAAGCCGAACGAATTCAAAACTGTATCATTGCCTCATAATCTCAAACTAGATATAGGCTCAAGCAATCTAGCAAGCTCATGAGCTATCTAATTCTCAAAGCGAAACTAAGGCTAAACTATCATTCACTAAATAGTCCGTCTGGCCTGTCTTTTTTATGGCGTTGATAACTGATTGAGCCTCCGGTTTCACGACAATGCGATCTGACTATGCGATTGGACAGTCAAAAAAACAAAAATGAGATGTACAATAATTTGATATTTTGGTGCATGCACTATCCCATGTAAAGTTAAAAATAGGCAAAATTGGCATGACACTAGAGTTGAGTTGTAGTTAGAATGGAAGGTCATTGTTGGGGTTCAAGTACAAAACCTAACTATTCAACTGTACAGTAACAATGAAAAACAGATATGAAAGTACAAAACTAAAAGAGTAGAAGACCCCCATACAGGATCTTGCATCCAAATAAAACACACAAGTGGACACACAATAAATAAGGCATGTCTTTGATTTGTGCATCTTTTGTTGTTTCCATTGTCTCATCCCATGGTTCCTAACATGTGCTTTATGCTAATCAATCAATTAATTGTAATGGTTTTGTTTTTAAACACACCTTATTTTCTGCATTTTTTGTTCTTTCTATTGTTTGCTATGCTCCTTCTCTGTAATGTTATCATTATTTTACTCGATAATGTCATAGAGAAAGCCAATTAATTCAGGTTTTAATTTGTAGTTTCATAGGAAAAATGTTTAAATATCTGGAAATGCTATAGTTGACACCACTGTGAGGTTTTTGTGAACTTGCTTGATTGAGCTAGTAGCCAAAAAATAATTAATGCCCAAAAAGTATACAGATTTTGTTGAAATGGAAGGATCAATTAATGGGGAGCTTCAAGTAATGGGTTGTGGGTTGGCAGATAAGGCCAACCTAATCTTCAATTTGTGTTATGGACCACAATTTTTATTTTTATTTTTTTGGATTTTGTTTTATTGTACTCAATTGGCTCATAAGTAGAGTATCAAAACTATAGTGTTACTTCACTTATTCAGTTAATTAATTAATCAATCAGTGTTGAAATGACTATGATGACATTTTTTGAAATTTCTTAATTTCATCATGTATATATGAAATTGAATATATAATCTTTGGAAGTGGAAGACATAATACTTGGGATTTGACTTTTGGTCAAATCTTTTCATGGGCAACACACATTCTTTTTGCCCACAATAGTATTTAGATCTCACTTTCAAGCAAAATCAGCTTTGTGGTGTGTGGGTTGACAATAATTAGAACAATAAATAGTGGTCAAATGCCACTGTTGGATAATGTTTTTGTTTATTTTCTTCTCATCAATTATAATCATCACTATCTTATGTGGTGGACTTTTTAATATTTAAAAAAAAAATATAGTCTTCCTGTTAGTTACATGATAATTGTTATCCACAAAAAAAAAACTTCAATCAACCTACAAAATGATGTTGAAGCACAAACTGTTATCACTTTTTTACAACCTAAACGCTCGATCTCGAGGTGTCAATGGATTGATTGCGATTAACCCTAGAATTCGCTGCCGTGAGGAACGAGCGGACCGCTACACTGTACGTAGACCTCAGAACTGAATCCTTACCCGTAGGAATTCCGAATTGAAGGACGTTTTGCCCAAGTGACATGCAACCGATTATCAGAAAGATAGATCCTATTGAGGATGCCAATAATTTGCGAAGCTGTTGACCACCCAAAACAATGGACGAAAAGAACTCCCAACATATGTAGCAAAACCACATTTCCTAAAAAAATTATTCAAATTTTCAGAATTAAAGAAGCATTTGTGACATTTGATGTCCAAATAAAGGCCCCTAGCTCTGAAATTAGCAAGAATAAATTAAGAAGAAATATAAGGATTGAAATGATTTTAAAAGAAAAAGAAAAGAAGTTAAAAATGGAAGAGAAAGTACAAAGAGAAGTGAAGCAATTAATATAAAAAGATGGTGAAGGTTGCTTTCATTACAAAAGGACAAAACATGAGGCCAAGGAAGATTTCTCTTCCATGGATGGATCAAAGCTATATATTTTGATTTGATCTTCAAATGCTGTAATTTTTTTTGTAGTTTCTGTTGTCTATAGGGATGCTTCCACCAATTTTGCTTTCATGCATTTAATGGAACTCTGCTGAGTTTGCAACAAAGCCACTTCCAAATAATAGACCCAACATTTTATTTTATTTATTTTTATTTTTTTTGGATTTATATCCAACATACACACCACTACATATATTGGCATATATATGATGGATCATCACTAGCACATTGGATAAGTTTCTCCATTTGTCTGCCCTATTTTCAAATAAAAAATTCTTTTTGTTCATAAACTTGTTTTTTCTTCAATACTGAACCCTACCCCTAATATTTTTGGCTCGATCATTATATATATATAT